>JARYGA010048389.1:0-75842 GCA_030545235.1 Helianthus tuberosus | reverse complement strand
GTGCGTTTGGGTCGTTCATATACGTACATACATACAACACAACATATAACACATAACATTCAATAAAATATCATTCCATTAAATCATCTAATTCACATAGTCACATAATGTTTACGTTGCATCAAGCACAAGATCGGTTTGGAAATACGAGTTGTCACATTATCCCCAAGTTGAAAGAAATTTCGTCCCGAAATTTAGCACGTACTCACTGAGGAAGCTAGTTAAGTTGCATGGTTTTCCTGGTTTCCCTGGGGTGTCACATCCTCCCCCCGTTGATCTGGAATTTCGTCCCGAAATTCCGTAGCTTCAGCCTCAGTGGTGGTTGTACCGGTTGCGAACAGTTGGGGATACTTTTGTTTCATCTGATCTTCGCGCTCCCAGGTGAACTCTGGGCCGCGACGTGAGTTCCAACGAACTCGAACGAGAGGTATTCTGGTATGCTTGAGGACTTTCACATCCCGGTCCGTGATCTCCACAGGTTCCTCGACGAATCGTAACTGCTCGTCGATCGTGAGCTCCTTCAAAGGAACTACGTGGGGCTCATCCGATAAACACTTTTTCAGGTTTGACACGTGGAAAACATTGTGAACTGCACTGAGTTCTGCTGGTAAATTCAGTCTGTAGGCCACCTTGCCTATTTTCTCAATGACTTCGAAGGGTCCAACGTATCGTGGATTAAGTTTGCCCCGTTTGCCAAAACGAACCACACCCTTCCAGGGTGAAACTTTGAGTAGCGCTCGATCCCCAACCTGGAATTCGAGTAATTTTCTATCCTTATCGGCGTAGACTTTCTGACGCTCACGAGCTGCCGCCATTCGTTGTCGTATCTGAGCAATTTTCTCTGTTGTGTCAACTACATATTCTGGACCAATAATCTGACTATCCCCCACCTCTGCCCAACAAAGAGGTGACCGGCATTTACGCCCGTACAATGCCTCAAACGGAGCAGCTTTAATGCTGGTGTGGTAGCTATTGTTGTACGAAAATTCTACAAGTGGCAGATGCTTTTCCCAGCCGTTGCCAAAGTCAATTACACATGCCCTAAGCATGTCCTCGAGGGTCTGGATGGTACGTTCCGACTGCCCATCCGTTTGTGGGTGATAAGCTGTGCTCATGTCTAACCTTGAGCCAAAGGACTTGTGCATTGCTTGCCACAATTCTGATGTAAAACGTGCATCTCGATCCGAGATAATAGAGGTGGGCACCCCGTGCCTCGAGACAACTTCCTTTAGGTATATTTCTGCTAGAGTGGAGAACTTATCCGTTTCTTTGATAGCCAGGAAGTGAGCAGACTTTGTGAGTCGATCCACGATCACCCAAATAGTGTCGTTACCACGTTGTGATCTAGGCAGGCCAGTAACAAAATCCATGGAAATTTGCTCCCATTTCCATTGTGGTATCTCTGGTTGTTGAAGTAGGCCTGAAGGTTTCTGGTATTCCGCCTTGACTCTCGCGCAAGTCAAGCACTTGCTAACGTATGTTGCTATATGGGCCTTCATGCTAGGCCACCAATATGTGGTTTTGATATCGTGGTACATTTTATCCGAACCAGGATGTACTGAGTAGCGAGACTTGTGTGCCTCATCCATCACAAGTTCTCGTAGGTTGCCATACAGTGGGACCCATATGCGTCCTGTTACATAGTAAGCACCGTCTTCCTTTTGTTCTAAACGTTGCCTTGAGCCGCGTAGGGCTTCAGCCCTGACGTTTTCTGGTTTCAATGCTTCTACCTGAGCATTTCGTATTTGCGAAGGAAGACTAGACTGTATAGCAAGTTGTAAAGCTCGTACGCGCTTCGGCGCAGTGTCCTTCCGACTGAGGGCGTCAGCCACAACATTGGCTTTGCCCAGGTGGTACCTGATCGAGCATTCGTAGTCATTCAGCAGTTCGACCCATCGTCGCTGTCGCATATTGAGTTCCTTCTGTTTAAAGATATGCTCTAGGCTTCTGTGGTCAGTGTAGATAGCACACTTGGTGCCATACAAGTAGTGTCGCCATATCTTAAGTGCAAAAACAACCGCTCCCAGCTCTAGATCGTGTGTAGTGTAGTTCTTCTCATGAACCTTGAGTTGGCGTGAAGCGTATGCTATAACTTTATCCCGCTGCATCAAAACACAACCAAGACCCTGAATAGATGCGTCGCAATAAACCACGAAGTCGTCTGTGCCCTCTGGCAATGAAAGGATAGGTGCACTGCAAAGTCTATCCTTTAAGTGCTGAAACGCTAACTCTTGTGCGTTTCCCCAACGATAAACAACGCCCTTCTGCGTTAGTGAAGTAAGAGGCTGAGCAATCTTAGAAAAATCCTTGATAAACCTTCTGTAGTATCCTGCCAATCCCAAGAATTGGCGAATTTCCGTTGGTGTACGAGGTGCAGGCCAGCTCTTGATTGACTCTACCTTGGATGGATCAACGTGAATCCCATCCTTGTTCACTACATGGCCTAAGAAATGGACTTCATGAAGCCAGAAGTCACATTTCGAAAACTTGGCGTACAGCTGTTCCCTTCGAAGGAGTTCCAAAATAAGTCGTAGGTGTTGCTCGTGTTCCTCCTGACTCTTCGAATAGATCAGGATGTCGTCGATGAAGACAATGACGAATTTGTCTAAATAAGGCTTGCACACTCGATTCATCAAGTCCATGAAGACCGCCGGTGCGTTTGTCATCCCAAAAGGCATGACCAAAAACTCATAGTGTCCATAACGGGTTCTAAAAGCTGTTTTGGAGACGTCCTCTTCTCGGACTCTCAGCTGGTGATATCCTGATCTCAAATCGATCTTTGAATAGTAGCTTGACCCTTGTAGCTGGTCGAACAAATCGTCAATGCGTGGAAGAGGGTAGCGGTTCTTCACAGTCACCTTGTTCAGCTCGCGGTAGTCGATACACATTCTGAACGTACCGTCTTTCTTCTTCACGAATAGCACTGGGGCTCCCCAGGGCGAAGAACTAGGACGAGTAAAAACCCTTATCCAAGAGTTCTTGTAGTTGCGTAGAGAGTTCTTCCAACTCTGATGGGGCTAAGCGATAAGGTGCTCGGGCTATGAGCGCTGCTCCAGGAGCTTGTCACCATGAATTACCAAAGGTTCTTAACCAGCACGAGGAATGCGGACGATCTTTTCTTTGCAAAGAATCTCTGCTCAATGTTGAGGTAACCAATCCGTACCAATAACGATGTCGAAACCATCACCACGTTGGGGTCATACCTAGCATCACCCTGACCAATCACGAACACTCGACCCCTGGCACCATTGCCATCGTTATTACCCCCGTTGTTGCCTCCATTGTTGTTGTGGTTCTGATTCTGGTTCTGGTTCAACTGTGGGCAGTGTCTCATGAAGTGACCTTTAGCATCACACTGATAACATCCCTTGTTACCCTACTGTTGCTGCTGATTATGTGGAGCTTGTGGCTGCTGTTGTCGGTTCTGGTTTGCAGGACGTGAGCTTCTACAATCCTTGGCTCCATGACCAAGCTTGTTGCATCTCTGACAACGATCTTTGTTGCACGGCCCGTTGTGGTGTAAATTACATCGATAGCACTTAGGGTGGTTTCCCCTGTATCCACCCTGACTTCAATTACCAAAAGACTGCTGACTGGGGCTCCTGTACTCGACTGAGATTGAACCGAAGTGAAGCCCTTGCTCAAATTTCCATCCCTCTTGCGTTTGTTGTCACTGGGAGTAGCAGAAGTAGTAGTAGCACCAATATGCTTAGGCAGCTTGTTCTGTTCCACTGCCCGGTCGGTGAGACGATGAGCAAAACGAGTAACATCCTGGATAGTAGCAAGGTTAGCAGAAGTCACATGACCTTGAATCTCTGATACGAAGCCTTTGGGGTACAACCCAATGCGCTTGGTGGGAGGATCCACCATAGTTGGACATAACACTGCCAGTTCGTTGGATCGTTTCGTGTACGCTTCTATCTCTGACCCCGTCATCATCAGGTTAGGGAACTCCACTTCCAGTTTGTGGATGTCATCACGGCTACAGTATTCACGTTTGATCAGTTCCTCAAAATCCTTCCATGGGGTGGCATTAGCCCCAGCATCTAAACTTGCGCGTTCCACCATGTTAGCGCAGGGCCTTCGAGAGTACCAGTGGCATACTTCACCCTGCGAGCCTCAGGGCATTCACGCATCTCTAAGACAGACTCGAGCTTTTCAAACCAATGGAGGAGTCCAACAGCTCCTTTAGTGCCACTGAAAGTACTTGGACGACAGTCCATGGACGTCCTGAATGTGCATACAGACGGCTGAGCGTTCTGACCTTGTTGCGCGAGGAAGAAAAGACAGGGTTAAGCGCGAGAGTTGGGTCATGGGAGTAGGATCTAACATCCTAGGTTAGGTTCGGATTAGCAGGTTATACCTCCTGCCTGAGCGGCTGCGAGTGCTGCCGTAACTTGTTCATTGATAAGAGCCGTCAACTGGCTTGAGTTAGGTTCACACTTTCCCTCATGATCTCACATCGAAGGAAACACAAATAGGAAAGGTGTCGCGAAGGTGTGTAAGTGTGGAGTGACAGTAGGGAGCAAGCACAAATGTGTTTTCAAACTATAGTTGCTACGTTTATCTAAGCATACCATGAGCAAAGTTCTATGCAATCTAGCAAGTAGGCAATATAAACATAATTCATACCACCTAGAATGTCGAGCCTTGCACGTGGAGTGAAGCGTCGTTGTAGATCGTAGAGCACTGTACAGGTTATAGTCTGGTTTTAACAAAAAAGTTTTCCTTTATTAAAACCAAGTTCTCTATAACCAATGGCTCTGATACCAATCTGTCACACCCCCAAAATCCACATGCGGAGTATCACCGCTTGGAGGCGTGACTGACCAGGATCAAACCACTAATCATATTGAACAAGTAAGTATTTAATGTAAAAGTCCAACCAACACGATTAATGTCCAAAACAACATAGTTAAGTTATGAGCGGAAGCACAATATTCAAAACCAAATCCATAGTTTAATTATCCAAATGTTTAACATGGCACACAGCTGTCCATGTCCCACAACGACTCTTCCTTGTGCAAGCTCCAGCTAAGTACCTATAGACCTGCAAAGCATGTAGTAACGAGTCAACAACTAGTTGAGTGAGTTCACGTTTGGTTGTCCAGTTTATAGTTATTCCGAAAACACAGTTTGTTCTTTACCAGCTATCCAGCCGTGGGGGTTACCCCATAGTTCGAAAAACGTTTATTAGTTACCCATTCTTACGTTGGCTATTCCAGCCCGGCTCTATGGCCGTGGGGGCTACCCCATGATAGTTATCTGGCATTTCGGCCGTGGGGGCTACCCCATGTTCAAATCACCAGACTCGTTACCATATCGACCACTAACGTTCGTCATGTTTAAGTGCCCTAACGTCTGTGTCTATCATCACTGACGTGCCATAGTCCATTAGTCCACGCCCGTCCTCTGCGGCACGGTGTGAGGTTTGTTAAACCTAATAGCGCTATTTAACTAATGACCCGTTCGCCATTGGCCTCGGCGATTAAGTCGATATAAAAGGAGGGACTTCGTTGATAGAGTTCTAGTCTAGTATAGTTAAATCCGTCTCATACTGGACGAGGAATCTACGTTCCTGAATACGTCTCAACAGGACGAGGAATCTATGTTCCTGATTACGTCTCAACAGGACGAGGAATCCCTATTCCTTAACCCATTCCCAACCCCTGGGAATCCCATGCTTTGTAACGAAGTGTGAACTCACCTTGGTTTGCTCGGCAGATTACACAGAAAAGTCAATTCTAGCAGCTAGGGGGTCAACCACGTCCTAACATGGTTATCATACAAGTCAGGTTTAGGTTTCACAGAGTGCACATAAGTATCACGTAAGATAGCACATAAGAAACGCATACGGATCATGGCATAATACATCAACACGTTCAACAGTTAAGACATATTCAACTTGTGACATTAAGTGATTGAGCTCGCACAAGTCTAATGACCTTGTGCGAGTCATTCGTTGATGCCCATTACTACCCGGCCCAATAGCATGAAACCCAAACAAATCCGTAAACATAACACGGCCCAAACAAACATGTAAATACTCTTGTGCAGCCCGGATCACGTTGTGCGATCCAACCCAACCCAAGTCCACGGCCCAACAAGTAGCATAATAGTTATAACATATATCGGCCCAACTAGTCACACAAGTTCTTGTGCGATCTGATTAAGGTTGTGCGACTATGTTTGGGCTTGGAGGCCCAGCAGTTAAACAAACAATTCAACATGTGTGATCCAGCAAGCCTTGTGCGACTGGAGGTGTCTTGTACGATTAACAAAGCTTGTGCGAATGGACCCCCTTATACGACTAGGGGTCTTGTGCGATCGGCTTATTTGAGTAATCAGTTAAGATCTCCTAATTTTATGCATAACAGTTACCTTCCTAATTTATGGCAACAGTTATTCAATTTCCATGTTTATAGATTATCAATTAACAACTTCCAACTAAGACATATATCGATCAACCAAGATTTTTTTATCACAACTTCTTATGAACCCTATCTTGTGTTCATCAACATATCAAGATCATCATCATCATTAAATAATTCAACAATGGCCGACAATTGTCTTCACCTCTCTATCTCATTGGACCTATCATGCCACTATCCTTCACATTAATTAAGAATCACATGTAGCACATGAAATCTATGATGACACTAGCCGAAATTCATAAAGGATCTTTATCCAATTGTTTGTATTTCCAATATATCACCCATGCATTATAATCATTATTTATCATTCAGCATGACATATCACATAATCAGCCGACTAATGTATATTCATTAATTTATTTGCCTAACATTATGAACTTTCGAATCATATTAACATTATCAAATCTAAAACATAACAACCGATTTCATGAACACTCTAATCAAAACCTTCGGACTCGAATCCAATACATATATATGGTCGATTACATTCATCCATGTTTAATCACATATTATTCGAGCCAATCATAACAACACATCATCAATCATATCAAGCATATATAGTAAACATCATAAAATCATCAATCAATGGTTATCATACTAACCGAATAGAGAAGGAACAAGGATTGATCCGAACACTATGAACTTAGATGATGCGTGCGGCTGCCTTCGAGTTCGTGAGAGAGAGAGAAGAGCTAGGGTTTTGCAAGTTTGTTTTGGTAAAGTGTGAGATGGTTACCAACACCCCATGTTTAATCGATTAATGGGAGTGGGCCGAACCCAATCTTGGGCTGTCAAAGATCCGAATACAAGTTGTGGCCCAAATGCCCTTGTGCGATCGGGTGAGTGTTGTGCGTTTGGGTCGTTCATATACGTACATACATACAACACAACATATAACACATAACATTCAATAAAATATCATTCCATTAAATCATCTAATTCACATAGTCACATAATGTTTACGTTGCATCAAGCACAAGATCGGTTTGGAAATACGAGTTGTCACAGTAGACACACACAACATTATCCAATCCACCATAGTACCATTAAAACCAAAACCCAGCAGCACATTTTTAAGAAAGCTCCATTCAACTGTGTCGTAGGCTTTCTGGATGTCCACTTTGAAAGCACATCTCGGGGGACCAAAATCTCGATGGTAATTATACATCAACTCCTGAGTAAGAAGGATGTTATCCGATATTTTCCGGCCCGGGACAAAAGCAGATTGGTTAATACTAACTATTCCGCTCAACGAACCCTTCAACCTATCCACCAGCACCTTACTGATACATTTAAAGATAACATTACAACAGGATATAGGTCGATAGTCTGTAACTCTGGTAGGAGCCGCCACTTTTGGATCCAGAGCAACTAAAGTATGATTAAGTTGTTGAAGCAGTTTCCCCGCATTAAAAAAAATCAAGAATCGCTTCCGAAACTTCGCTCCCCACTATATGCCAAGACTTCTTGAAAAAAGCCGCCGTGTACCCGTCTGGGCCAGGAGCTTTATCACTACCAATAGAGAACATAGCTGATTTTATTTCATCCAAAGTAACAGGACGAACCATATTATTTGCAGCTTCCAGACTCAACTTATTAGAAAAAATATCAGGCGAAGGAGACAAAGACACTTGCCCTTCACACCCTAAAAACTGCTCATAATGTTTGACAAAAGCCGTAGCCACCCCATCACCCTCAAAAATATCTCCACTCGAGTCATAGACAACCTCAATACGGTTTATATGGTTCTTACACTTTAACGTCATATGAAAGTATGCCGTATTGGCATCATCCGCTCTGAGCCAGTCAACTTTAGATTTCTGCTTGAGGAACCTCTCCTCATCAAGAGAAGCTACCTGAAAATCCCGGAGCACAGCGGCTTCTTGACTTCGCAGCATATCATTCAACGGGTCCCTATCAATATCTTTTTGAATTGTCTCAAGCTCCCCACAAAGAGTACTAACCTTCTGATGAAGGTTCCCCTGCTGAAACAAAAGACCACGAAGGGGAGATTTCAAATTTTTTAACTTTTTCATTACACGGAACTGGTGAACCCCATTAACCTGAATATCCTAATTAGTCTTTACAATATCTAAGAATTTCGGCTTATATACCAAGAAATTTGCAAATTTGAAAGGTCTTGGCTTTGGCTTTCCATACGATAACAGCTTCAATACACACTGACAATGATCTGAAACTCCATACGGTCTAAAGAAGGCAACAGACTCTGGAAAAGCACTAACAAACGGAGTATTGCCCATTATTCTATCAATCTTTTTCAGCAATCCTACTCTTTTTTTGGGTTTTTGACTCCAAGTGAAATGAAGTCCCGTATGGTTTATATCAAAAACCTCGATCTCCTCAACACAATCTTTGAAATCTCGCATACCAGGAGATATAGAGGAGCTACCGATAGACTTATCCTCCAGATTCAAAGCAGAGTTGAAGTCTCCCATGATAACCCAAGGTTTATCGTGAACCATACCCTTATGCACACGCAAATTATGCCACAATTCCCTTCTAGAAATATAATAATTCGCTGCATACACCAAAGAACAAAAAAACTTACTATTATTAGCTTTATTTGTGACCTAGATATGTAAAATTTGAGCCGCTTGAGCAATCACCATAACATCCATCTTCACCGGGTCCCAACCCAAGATGATCCGAGCCCCTTTATTACAACATCCCCCATTTGAAGTCCAATCCCAACTCCTAAACACAGCATTACAAACTTTCTGAAGATTATCCACTCCCACATGAGACTCCAAGATAGCACATAAACTAAGATTATTATTTTTTAGCATCTGTCGAACCTCATTTTGTTTCAGAGGACGGTTCAAACCCCTTATATTCCAGACTGCCAAACTAGTCATTTAGAACCATCTGAAGAAGGAGTGCTTGCCCCTTTTTTATGCTTATCCTCTCTAAGAAACTCGTTCGTCTCGTTAAAAACTTCCTCCACCTCGTCATCGTCTGATTCATCTTGTCCTCCCTCCGTCCCCTGATAAGGTTTACTAGATTCACCAACATCTTCACTTAAAACATCAAAAGGGTTATTTGTCACTAGAGTCGGCGGTTCAGTTATCCTTTTGGTATCACCATCCTTTTTGTTATTAATAGACCTGTATTCAAATTTGGGTTTCTGCTTATTGACTGGTATGCCAGGTTTCTTAGCTGCCTTCTTACCGTGAACAATCGTGTAACCCTCATCATCGACAGTTGGTTGACGCTTTGAAGGCCCCCTCTCCTGAATCGGCTGCTTAAGCTTCTTATCCTGACCAGGGATCTTACCATCTTTAGGTTTACCATAAGACACTTTAGTAGCCTGCTTTGGACAAAACTCCTCATTATGGCCAAAAACACAGCATCGACCACACCTATGGGGACACCATTCATATTCAACATAAACCTTCTCCTTAACAAATCCATCCCCATCAATACAAGGGACAGCAATAGTTAACTCCTCCTTGAGATCATTATCGGCTGAAATCTCAATCAGTGCACGGGCAAAACTGCTTCTACCCCACATATCTACACACATTGAAGTTGTAAAAGAATCCAAAGCTTTCGGTTCCCCAATAGTTGTAGCAATCAAACTTAATCCATCCTCCGTATACGCAGCTATAGGAACTTCATGGATTTTAACCCAAACCTAAACCTTTTTCACTTCCTTCTTCTCAAGCTTAACCGACGGCGACCAAACTTCCAAAAACAACGGCTGTGAATGAATAATCCATGGTCCCCCAGTAAGAGCTTTCAGCATACCTGTTTGGTCAGCAAACTTGAAAAAGAAAAAACCATTGGCATTCATCATTGATTTCTGCAATCCAAATCGTTTCCAATTGTTCCTAACAAAGTATTCCACAACAGGGTATGCAACCCGATCCCCCAAAAAGTATCCATACAACGTGTTAGCCAACTTATCTTGCACTACTCTGACTGAATCCCTAGATAAAACAACATCGCAACCATCCTGCTTCTCATCAGTCGCCAATTGTCACACCCCCAAAATACCACACGCGGGAACCTCCGCGAGGTGTGTGACGTACCAGGATCCAAGCCACCAATCACATTGAACTCTTAGATAGGTTTAAATAAAACTTTCATTCATTAATATAAAGAGTTACAAACGTTACATATCATTCATCATATACAGCGGAAGCATATCTCATTTGTTAAGTGTATCATAAACCATTAAGCTCGTATTGAGATTCCAAGTATAACGACCCATGACCACTCCAGCCTTCCAGACAGCAAGTTCCACAAGATATAACCCTATAGACCTGCAAGCATGCAGACAAGTGTGTCAGACGACGCTGGTGAGTTCAAAGTTTTGTTAACGCGTTTAGTTACCAGATATGTGTATAAAACAGTTCAACAGTTCAATAATTCGATTTGATGATGTTATTAACTCGATTACCGTATGTGGCTACTAGATGTGAATGCCCAACCCCAATGCCTCTATCTAGGCATTGGTCAAGTGGTCAAGGTAATTAGTTCAACTAACAACCTCGAGTAGATGTAAGGGGTCTTATATATACACGATGTGAATGCCCAACCCCAATGCCTCTATCTAGGCATTGGTCAAGTGGTCAAGGTAATTAGTTCACGCCCGTCCTTTCGGCACGGTGTGAGGGTGCCAATCCTAATAGCGCTATCAACTAAATACCTCGTTGCCTTCCTGGCAACAATCGGTAGATGTAGGGGGTCTTACATAATAGAAACTAAGTAATAACAAACATCCCATTAACCTGCATTCCTCCCTGGAACGTTACCCGATATCCCTTCCCGGGATGCATGCTTGGAAAAGAGCAGTGAACTCACCTTAGCTTGCTCGGTTTGATAATATGCTTCTATCGTTAGTTAATTGTTAGATCCGTTACACGCGACCTATTGTATAAAGTCATATAGGTGAGTTTACGAGTAGGGTTTTGCAATGCCCTATGTGTCCAAACAACTCGGTGTTTAAGTGATCTAGTTAACAAGCTGCCACACAATAACACGGAAGTAATATATATGTTTATAACTCAGGCATAACCAATGTCATTTAATAAACAAAAGCTATCTAATAACATTGCTATCTACTTCTATATTCTCTTGCTTTAATCCCAAAGTCGGTTATCACAACAATTCTGATCATGTATTCACCTCCTCTAATGTGATTATAAAGTTGATTATTCGGACTTTCTGGCCCAACATGCAGCCCATACTTCCAATATTTAAATCCTGAATACAGTTGTTCCAATTAAATGTGACCCAATTCCTTTTATAACACAACTTTGGACATCAGGCTTAATCATAAACGAGTTCAGGTACTTTGCATGTTTTAACACAAGTTCAGATTCTAATCAAATTAGTTAAGCCCTGACAATAGATAATCAATTAAACTAGGACTATTCACAATCAGTTAACCTCTGACCATATATCCGTGAATTAAACTCAGACCTTGTAAGTTTATTTGAAAAAAACTCTAAAACAAGTAATAAGAAACTTAATCAGGCCAAGCCTTTGCTAATAACCTAATACACGTATCATCAATAATTGTCAAAATAAATCCGTAATCATCATGCATACAATTACTCTAAAATTTACTTATCATCATCATCATCATCGGCTTTTACCTAACCTCGACTGAATCAAGTCTCATGAACATTCAACTTTACATAAATCAAGATCAAGGGTTGCACCAATTCATACAATTATAACCACAATGGCCGACAACATAAGTGATCATTATCCAATTGATTTTCAACTCATATTTATCCATCACATACTTTATCCATAATTTATCAAAGTGGCCGACATTACATCACCTCATGATTTCATAGAACATGCACATATATATTACTTTTATTGACCAATATCACACACAAACAAGATCACTAATAATAGAAATATTACATACATGAGAATTCACTAACCTAATAATCTTGATCGAATCAGATAGTGCTTCGAGAGGGGAGGGGTATCGTCTGCCGTCGATAGTTTAGGAGGACATAGGGTTTGCCAAAGAGTTGTGGAATCTTAAGATTAGTGTACGTAAATAATAGATAGGAAAGGTGGGCTTAGTTTGGGTTTGATCTATAGGTTGGGCCGAGATGAGGAGAGCCCAACGGCCAAGAAGTGTGTGCGTGAGACTCCAGGAAGTTTGCGGCTCAATTTATTTGGCAAAAAGGGTTCCTAAAATACTTATCCAACACATATACACATTTAACCATTCCATAGTAATTAACCATCACGCATAAATATTTACCAACTCAATTATGAACCCAAACAATCAATATTTCAATCATTCACATAGCGCACACAAGTTACGACATAAACGAATCGCGCCAGCAAGTTATACATAGAAAAGAACCTTGAGATTTTGGGTCGTCACACCAATGCTCGAAAGTTAACCTTCCTAGCACTAGTACCCCTAACAGATTCAGCATAAGACAAAGGTTTTCCAGCATTACCAGAGTTCTGCTGACTACTAGCAGCATGATCATGCTGCTCTTCTTCAGTCTGATTAACCGAGCTGACTTTCTCCACATTATCCAAGTTAACGGGTTTGGAAATGGCAGCCAAACCATCAAGAACTGACACGTTATCCGTAAAAAAACATACCTCTTCTAGGTAGCATTGATTTTCCTTCGATGTTAGTCACACGTAGACCAATACCTTGAACAGGAGCTGTACCCGGAGATAATGGAGCATTGAGATCATCAGTTGCAACCGGAGATAAGGGATACCCAACCGCATCAAACAATCCCTGGTTCAACTTATTAGATGGGATGTTACTCCCATGATTACCACATTCATTCATTAGAAACAATACAACTCTCCCTTAAACAACAAACTGAAATCACCATGCAAAACGAAAACGACCACCGCACCAAGAAAACGAAGAACACGAACCAGATGAGAACCCTAATCCTTATACCCTAGAGCCGAATATCAATCCTTAACTGATTAAACCAGAGTATCAATCTAGCTAAATTAAACACAGTTAATCGCGACCAATGACAACCGATTTAATAAGTCAGGATTTCAAGACTACACCTAGGGCGACGATTGATGAAGAAAAGAAAACAAAACCCTAATCTCAGATTGATCACAATTGCTAACGAGTTCGTTATAGAGTTTTGATAAATCAAAGAGTTAATTACATAGCTAGTCCCTGTGGTTTGCACAAAGTAACATATTTAGGTACTAATAGTTTAAAATCACATTCTAGGGTATTAACTTTTCATTTTGTAACGTTTGGAGGTATTAGCGTTATTTGTAGGTTTAAAATCACATTCTATTAGTACCTAAGTATGTTATTTTGTGCAAACCACAGGGACTAACTATGTTAATACCCTAGAAGTTAATACCTCCAAACGTTACAAAATAAAAAGTTAATACCCTAGAAGGTGATTTTAAACTATTAGTACCTAAGTATGTTATTTTGTGCAAACCACAGGGACTAACTATGTAATCACAGACTGTTATCCAAAAGATCACAAAGAAAAATCTAGGGTTTCATGAAGGACAAGAAAATCGCCAAGGAAGGAGAGCATAGGGTTTACATTAGACGAAAACCCTTGTGGCGAAAACCCTTCAGGCGAAATCCCTTCAGAGTTAAGAAAGTAACAGATCATTAGACGAAAACCCTTCAGGCGAAATCCCTCTTGTGGCGAAAACCCTTTGGGCGATGAAATCCCAAGGGTTTTCGTCAACTTGAAGTATGGCAAAAACACTTAAGTGTTTTCGTCTGGGCTTGATTTCATCGAGGTAGGGTTTTCATCATCAAGAACAGTCACGTATTACAGAACCTCTAATGATCTCCTAACATATACGACGTCTTCATCATTCATCATTCAACCAAAACAAATCATGCAATCATATGAATTACTAAATCGTTAAACAGTCATGCTTATCTTTCAGTCATCATTCAACATCAGCAAGTAGTTATGATCATCAAGTATTCGACATAGGTTTTAACATAAAACCATAATCTGCCAGTCATCTAATATTGTATCATCAACATATCAAGATCATCCACATCAATCGAACCTAGACAATATGCATAACACAACTGATTCTGGAGACGAACAGGATTATTCAGCAACTGTAGTGTGGGAGTCGATTCGAAGTCAGAGTGATAGAGTTCCTTGGGTTGACATAGTTTGGTTTGCAAATTGTATTCCGAGACATGCTTTTTTGGCGTGGCTGATTTGCAGGAACAAGCTCAAAACGCAAGATAGATTAAGGCAATGGGATGTTGGAGGTCTTACGAATTTGAATCAACTATCTTGTCCGTTGTGTGGTTTGGAACCGGACTCGCATGATCATTTGTTTTTTGAATGCTCATTCTCAATGCAGGTTTGGTCTTCTATTAAATCATTTGCTGGAATTCCTCTAATGTCCAGTAAGTGGGAGGATATGGTCGAATGGCTAATTGCAATACCGTCGAAGAAGTCAATGCGGAGTATTATTGGTCGTCTTCTCCTAGCGGCGTCTGCTTATATCTTATGGCAAGAGCGTAATCAAAGGCTTTTTAAATCCAAGAGGCGTACGGTGCATGTCATTTCAGAAGCTATTGTGTCTACGGTTAGATTGAAGCTAGCCTCGATAAAGGTCACGAGTTCGACTACTGGACTGACCTTGTTAGAAAAATGGAATGTGCTAAGAATGTAGTGGTTTGGATTCTTTGTTTCTAGTTAGAATTTAGAGTTGGTTTTGTTTGTGTTAGTGGTTAGCTTTTTAGCGTGTTAACACTTCCTGGCATGTCAGGAAAGTGAACTAGTGAGGATTCTCCTTGCTACTTGTTTTTATTGGTTGTGATATATGAAAATGAACCGGGGTAACCCTTTACCCAAAAAAAAAAAACCAGATTACACATAACAGATAATTCATGATGTCAAAACAAATAGTAAATCATGATCTTAATCAAACCATCCTGAATGATTGATCGCTAACCTTAACAGGAGGAACAATTAAATCGAACGATGAACGAGGCTTCGAGTTCCTAAACTTGCCGTCACAGGGATAAGGGGAGAGAAGTGATTAGGGTTTGCCGATTGAACTAATACGTAAAAGTGGAGAACAAAACATTAAGCAGACTGCTACTGGGCCAAAGGCCCATATGTTGATTTCGTCGGCCTCATAGAAGACGAAAACACCTTAGTGTTTTCGCCAAGGGTGTTTTCGTGGGTGGGGTGTTTGGAAAAGGGTCCATCTTTTAATAATTATACAATTCCTATTATTAATGCAAGATATGTATAACACATACACATATAATATACACATCACGAATCAACACTTATATTGCACATCAAATAAATTTTTTTTTTTTGGTATAGGGTTACCCCAGTGATTCTATATATTCACAACCAAATAAAACAAGTAGTGTAGAAAGTCTACACTAGTTCAATCATGAGACATGCCTCACGAAAGTAGCAACAACGTACAACCACTGAAAATAAAGCAAAACAACGTGACAACTAGACTAAAACTCTAGAAACAATGAAAAACAAAACACTAATCAGCCTCCATCATCATCAATTGCTACCCCATGGATCTCCCATTCTCCAAGCAACTTCCGCACTCTATCATTATTTTTAAGAGTCGCTCCCATCAACTTGTATCTAACCGTCATTATAATAATTTCACTCAGCTTTTCCGGAGGTCTCACCTGATTTTTGAATAGCCTAGCATTCCTTTCTTGCCATATGAAATAAGAAGTAGCCGCAACAAGAAGTTTTGCAACATAATTCGTAGCTGATTTTGATCGCGCACGAACAAGAAGCCAATCCACGATATCCACCCATCTCGGCAGAACAGAAGTCATACCCACTTTTTGTCGGACTATATGCCAAACTTGAGAGGAGTATTTACATTCAAAGAATAAGTGAGTATGAGAGTCAAAATTCTCATAACATAGAAGACAACACATCATGTTCATGTTCTTTCTTCGCGAAAAATCCCATTGTAGAATTTTATCTTGCGTAAGTAATTTACCTTTAATGACCAACCACATCATAAAGGCATGCCGAGGAATGCATTGAGCAAACCAAACAACACTACCCCAATTCACTTCAGGTTCCCTGTGCCGAACCGAATGCCAGATGCATGAAGAAGAGAATTCGTTTAGAACATCACCATCTCTCCATAATAGTCTATCAAGTTTAGTCGGAATTAAATGCACTTGGTCAAGCTGAATAAGAACCGGAAAAAGATCTCTCCATGCTACGGGCCAGGTCCAAGTACCATTCGAATAAACGTTAGCCACCGAATCATTCAGTCTAAAGTCCGCGTCAGTAATGGTTCTGGGAGACAAAAAAATCTCCGAGAGGCCCCAGATCACACCAGTAATTGTACCAGACTGATGTATTAGCGCCATTGCCTATGTCTGACCAAATATGATTTCTGATAAGCGGCCGCAATTGAATCAGTTTTCTCCAAGACCAACAACAATTTGAAGGCGTTTTGCAAACCCAAAAATTATTACCTTTTAATCTGTAACTGTGCACCCAATCAACCCACAAGGACTCTCGCCTAGAAATAATACTCCAAATATGATTCGTCATAAGGGCTTTATTCATATCTCCAATACGTCTAATACCCAAACCCCCTTCATACTTCGGAGTGCAAACAGACTTCCAAGAAACTTTAGATTTGCCCTTAGAAAACGAACTATCTTGATACCATAAAAAATTCCGCATTTTGGATTCAAGCTCATGAATTAGACGAGCCGGTAACATAAAAACAGAAGACCAATAGATATGCATGGATGAAAGGACTGAAAGGATAAGTTGTAACCTTCCCGCAAAGGAGAGTAACTTGTTCCTCCAGTTTGTGATACGTTTCTCTAAACGATCCACAAGCACACGACAATCATTATAACCAAGTCTAGAAGAAATTAGAGGCACACCCAGATACTTGACAGGCAATTTTCCTTTGACAAACGGCATAATATCCAGAATAGCATCTTTGACATGGCCAGTAACATTACAAAAGAAAATCGTACTCTTCTGATTACTAGGCACTAACCCCGACATCTTTGTGAACTTTGAAAGAGACGTCATAATACACCTCGCTGAGCTGACTTCTCCTCTAGCAAAAAGGAACAGATCGTCCGCAAAACATAGGTTGATAATTCGCTGCTTTTCACATTTATTATGAAATTTGAAAGATGAGTCAATACGAACTGTATTTTGAAGAATGGCCGTCAGAACCTCCATGACTTGGGTAAATAAATAAGGAGAAAGTGGATCCCCTTGCCTTAAACCACGCTTACCCTTGAAAAAACCATGCACAGAACCATTAACACAAATCGAAAATGAAGCGGTAGAGACACATACCATAATCCAATTCACCATCTTTTCATGAAAACCAAATCCAAGCAACACACTTTTGAGAAATCTCCAATCGACAGTGTCGTAGGCTTTCTGGATATCAACTTTAAAAGCACATCTTGGAGGCCCCGAATGTCTATGGTAGTTGTGCATTAATTCTTGAGTTAGGAGAATATTATCTGAGATTCTCCTTCCCGGAACAAAAGCCGATTGATTAACGCTGACGATATCATTCAGCGCGCCTTTAATCCTTTCCGCAATAATCTTACTGATACACTTGTATAACACATTACAACAAGCAATCGGTCGATAGTCAATGACATTCGACGGAGTAGGAACCTTCGGAATAAGTACAATAGTCGAATGATTCAATTCCCGAAGCAGATTACCAGTTTCAAAAAAAATCAATGATATGGCAGGCGATTTTTTCTTCCATGAATCTTTGAATTCTTCGTGATGTGGGTGTATAACAGTCTGTGATCGGAGTTTGATTCATCAAACTTCTGTAACAAACTCGTTAGCGGCTACTGCTCGATTTTTTCTTGGATTTCTTTTTACTTTTCATCGCCGACTTTAATCTCTCAATTAGAGCTGATTGAATAGCGTATTGGGTCTTTCGGTCCTACTGGTGAGGCAGTAACCTTGATTGATCAGGTACTCTATTTGATTTCGTGACGTTTGTTGGATTAGGGTTTCGCTAGATTAGGGTTTTGTTTTGGTTTTTGTTGCTGCCTGGTCGACGTAGTGTGTGCATGGTGTTTTGCTGATTTGGGTGTTCGAGAGAGGTGCTGTTTACAACATGGATGAACGTAAAAAATTTGAAGGAAATATTCATGATGGCCACTTCAAGCCGCCATTACCGTACCAGGGGTTAGCTAGCAGAGTGGTTAACATAGAAGGAAACACGTTTGCTCCACGTAGGGGTGTTGTCCAGCAGGCTCAGTCTGATCCGAAACCGATAAATGTAATTGATGAACTATCTAAGATTACCGTGCCTGTCTATCCAGAGGATCATGTTTCTGAAAAAACTAATGTGGAAAGTGGGTAAAGGGTTACCCCGGTGATTCTATTATAGACAACCACCAAATAAGAACAAGTAGTGAGGATGAGTTCCCCACTAGTTCATATACAGGACATGCCCCGTATATGTAAACAAAAAAACAAAACAAAACAAGTTACCACCTCAACCTAGCCTACTACAATCATGATAATGACTAACTAGTAGACAAACGAAAATAACAAACAAACGACGTCAACCACCATCATCAAAAATGAAATTGCTACCAACCGGCAGCCCCTTTGCATGAAACAGACGCCACCTATCCATTGGACACCTTTATGTGAGAGGTGCTTGCCCCTGTACTGGAAGACGTAGGATGTATACCCGATGTCATAAACTCCTTCGTTTCATCATATACATTCTCTACCTCATCATCGTCAGACTCCGCATTTAGCTCATGTCCCCCATTAGATCTCCCTTGGAAGGAACCCCCGTCCCCCCCCCCCCCCAACAAACCCAAGAGCACTAAAAGAATTGTGTGTTTGAACCTTTGACGAGCTAGTCACTGCCTTTTTCTTCTTATCCACAGGTCTATATTCAAACTTGGGCTTTTGATTGTTAACTTGAAAACCGCTCTTCTTTACATTCTTCTTTGTCTTGACTTCCGTATAACCATCCTCATCTACTTTCTGATTGTTTGTAGGAGGTTTCACTATCGATCGAATGCCTTTAGGACACTCCTCATAAACATGCCCAAAAACACAGCAATGGGCACATCTCGGTGGTTCCCATTCATACTCCACCCTAATAGTCTCAGTAACATATTTATTCCCATCCAAATCAGGAATAGCCATGGTAAGAGTCTCTTTCAAATCCTGATCAGCCGAAATTTCAATAAGAGCCCTAGCATAGCTGCTCCTTCCCCAAGCCTCATTACACATATCAATAGTATACGAATCCAGCCGCACAGGATTCCCAATTTTTGAAGCCAGCATGCTTAAACCATCATCAGAATATGCCACTAGAGGGACATCATGCAATTTAACCCAAACTGCAACCTTTTTAACTTCTTCTTTTTTAAGAGTGTTTGTAGGGGACCAAATGTTGAGAAACACAGGTTTGTTACGGATCATCCAGGGACCCCCTTCAAGAACAACATCCATACCCTTTCTGTCTTCAAACTTGAAGAAAAAGAAACCATTCGAATTCATCATAGTTTTCTGAAGACCATGTTTCTTCCAATTTGTTCTCACAAAGTGTTCAACTACTGGATACGCAATTCTATCCCCCAGAAAATAACCATAAAGAGTGTTAGCTAACCTGTCGTTAACCTGGCGAACAGAATCAATCGGAAGCACTACATCCACTCCATCCATTGAGACGTCTGAGTTTAGCGAATGAAACTTGACTTTAGGAACTTGTTCAGCCGCATCATTGGCCTTCCTAGCAAATTTATCATCATTCTGTTTCTGAATTAAATCACTACCACGCTTAATATCCCCCTGCTCGACCTGTTCATTTAGGACCACATCCGCATAAGATTGGACATGAGCATTATCATCTTGTATCTGATCTTGAACACGAGGAGGACTAACATCCTTCAACGGTAGCACAAATGCTACCTTTCGTTTGTCAAACACCTTTGCATAAATCTGATTAGGAGAATCAGAGCTGCCAATAACATGCTCAGAATCATTAAGCGGCATCATAAAACATACCTTCTTATTCGGCAATTCAGCAACCCTAGCCGGCATAAGTGAAATTTGTCTAGGCTCAAAAGGTTTACCATCAATGTTCTTAATCTTTTTCACAAACACATTAGAATTTTCAGCATCTTGGCCATCCATTGTTGCTGGAACCCTACCGAGATGTTGCTGAATAATCAGCGAACATAAACAATCAGCGAACGAACTTAATCAGCCAACTAATCAGCGAACAAAAGCTTAATCAGCAACAAACTTAACCAGCGAACATAAACTTAATCAGCGAATGGATGTTGCTGGAACCCTAACAAGAATCGGTCAGCCAACTGAACTTAATCAGCGACAAAGTATGCAGGCTGCCGAAACCCTAGTCGTTGACAAGCAACCACTCCGCAGAGCTGAAAAACCCTAGCAGCCGTCAAGAATAAATCGATCAAGAAAGGATGATTCAGATTACAAAAGCAGCAAAACAATCTCTCTTTGTATACCCAATCCAGATTAACAACGAAACCAAACAACCAGCGGCAGCCAAGTGTAGAAAAAACCGAAAAACCAACCCTAATCTTGAACAAAAACGAATCAAAGAATGATTATATTGAATCGTAAGTGTAAATCAGAATTGATGAGACTCTAATCACACAAAGCAATCCCTACAATCATCAAGAAAAACGAGTTTTAGGTCAAGGAATCAAGAGGGTCGATTTTCTCCATTAGAGAGAGAGAAAACTAGGGCTTACTGTTTGCGAATTAACTTACTAATGTGGAAAGTGGCAATAGTATGAAAGGGCAGACGTATGCGGAGAAGTTGTATACTGTTAAACCAATGCCAAAGGTAAATTTTCGTTTCATGGAAAATTCTAAGGTTGGGGAAGATGTGGAAGTGGATGTCACTATTCCGGTTGCATCGGTTAAACAAGTCCAGGACCGATTTAGTAATGTCTTATTTGGATATTTTTTGGGAAAAAGGTTGGCGTTTCCAGTTGTTGAGTACTTTGTTAGCCATAGATGGGAAAAGTATGGATTGCAAAAGTGTATGATGAATGGTAAGGGCTTTTTCTTTTTTAAGTTCAAGTCAAAGGAAGGAATGGAGCAAGTAATGCAAGATGGACCATGGCTTATTCGAAACATTCCACTTTTCTTGAAACAATGGTCTACAAATACGGAGTTGAAGAAGGAAGAACAAAAAAAGATACCCGTCTGGGTCAAGATGCATGACGTTCCTTTGGCGGCCTACACTGAGGATGGTCTCAGTTTGATTGCTTCAAAGGTTGGAACCCCAAAGATCCTGGATAATGAAACGACCAAAATGTGTTTAGACTCGTGGGGCCGAAGTGGATATGCAAGAGCGATAGTAGAGCTAGATGCGGACAAGGAACTGAAAGAGAGTGTCACTGTAGCTATTCCTAACGTTGAAGAAGGTGGGTATCTTAAGAGTAATATTCGGGTGGAGTACGAATGGAAACCACCACATTGCAAAATTTGTAATGTTTTTGGTCATGGAATTGATGAATGTCCAACAAAAGTTAATGATTCGGCTGATAAGAGAGTTCATGACAAAGAAAATGTTGATGATCAGGGTTTTAAGGGTGGTAATAATCGGAAGAATGTAAAACAACGGTTTAATGTAAGAGACAAGCAGAAGTTCATATACAGGCCGAAGAAACCAACTGATGGTATGATGTCTTCTAACCCAAGCTCATCCAAAAGGCCTAGTGCTGCTAAGGGTCCGGGTATTCAAGTGAAGAATTCTTTTGATGCTTTAAATGATATGGATGATGAATGGGGATCCGAGAGGGATGAAGTTAGATTGAGTCCGAATGTGGGAGGATATAATTTTATGGATGACTCAAATCCAAGCAACTCGAATAATACAGGTGCAAGAACACCTGCTCAGGAGGTTATTAATGGATAGTGTAGCAGCTTGGAATGTTAGGGGCTTGAACCACCCCCTCAAACAAAAGGAGGTTCAAAAATTTGTAAAGGATAATGGCTTGCAAGTGTTAGCTATTTTGGAATCTCATGTTCAGGTTGCTAATTTGGATAAGGTGTGTAAAAAGGTGTTTCGTAATTGGGATTGGACTTCGAATGGTAGTATGTGTGACAAAGGTACGAGAGTTATCGTTGGCTGGAATATGGATAAAGTTGATGTTGTGGTGTTGCATGCTACTAATCAAGTTGTTCATGTTCAAGTTCGGTTCAAAAAAGACAATGCAATGTTAAATGTATCTTTTGTGTATGCTAGTAATAATGATCAAGAAAGGAAACAGTTGTGGGGGTCGCTCAAAATGCACAAAGGGGTGGTTCACTCGAACCCGTGGATAATCATGGGGGATTTTAATGTGGTGCTGAATTTGGAAGATAAGTATGGGGTCATCGAATGTCAATGCTGCTATAAAAGATTTTAATGACTGTGTAAGTTATCTTGAAGTCTTTGACGTTGGAGCTCATGGTATGCACTACACTTGGAGCCAGTGCCCGAAGAAGGGGATTGGAATTCGGAAGAAATTGGACAGGATTATGGCCAATGTCAGTTTTGTAGATAAGTTTGTGGATGCTTATGCGGTTTTTTTGCCAAATGGTATTTCGGATCATTGCCCAGGTTTGCTTAAAATTACTATGGCCGAAAAGAATAAACCTAAACCATTCAAGTTTACTAATTTATTGACTTACAAAAAGGATTTTTTGAATGTGGTTACAAATGGATGGGCGGTGGAGGTTATGGGGGTTCCGATGTTTCGTGTAGTCAAGAAGCTAAGAGGGCTTAAACACCCACTAAGATTGTTACTTATGAAGCAAGGTAACATTCACAAAAAGGTGCTTGATTTGAAGCCGGAGCTGGATTCTTTACAAAGTAAGTTGGATGCGGATCCATAGCCGAATCAGTTTGTGTGAAAAAATATTTGGAGGCTACATTAGATGAAGAGAGATTCTTGAAACAAAAGGCTAAACAGAAATGGCTTGAAGTTGGAGATTCGAATACCGCTTTCTTTCATAATGTGGTGAAATGTCGCAATCATATTAACAAAATCAATGTCATTAAAGACACCGCCGGGAATGTTTATGAAGGGGCTGAAGTTTCAACGGCATTAGTTAATCATTTTCGAGACTTTTTGGGTTCGGATGGGGGCATGGTGAACCGAGCAGACCGAGACATCTTCTCGGCTACTCTTAACCCTATTCTGGCGGACTCTATGTGTAGACAAGTGACTCCGGATGAAGTTAAAGCTGCTGTCTTCTCGATTAATGAAAACAAGGCTCCGGGCCCGGATGGTTACACGTCAGAATTCTTTAAAAAATCATGGTCAGTTGTTGGAAATGAGGTAATAGCTGCTATAATTGATTTTTTTGATTCGGGTAGATTACTTAGGGAGATAAATCACACATTTCTAGCTCTAATTCCTAAGGTTTCTACTCCCGAAGTGGTCACTGATTATAGGCCAATATCGTGTTGTAATCTGGTGTATAAAGCTATTAGTAAGATCCTTACGGCTAGGATTCTTGAAGGCTTAAAGGGAATTATAAGTGAGAACCAATCGGCGTTTGTTCCAGGTAGGAGGATTTCGGATAATATAATGCTGACTCAAGAAATTATGCATAATTATCATCGTCAAACTGGGCCGCCTAGATGTGTTATGAAAGTGGATATCCAGAAAGCCTATGATACAGTGGATTGGAGATTTTTACGTGATGTTCTGCATGGATTTGGATTTCGTCAACGTTTTATTTTATGGATTATGGAGTGTCACATCTACTTCGTTTTCTATAAGTGTGAATGGTAATGTGCACGGGTATTTTAAAGGAAAGCGGGGATTGCGTCAAGGGGATCCAATGTCTCCCTATTTGTTCACAATGGTCATGGAAGTTTTAACGCTGATTCTCAACAAAGCCGTGGAATTGAATTCATCTTTTCGGTTCCATAATAAATGTGAAAAACAAATGATTATTAACGTTTGTTTTACTGACGATCTTTTCTTATTTGCTAGAGGGGATGTTGGCTCGGTAAAAGTTGTTATGCACTCATTGAAACAGTTTGAGGAAGCTTCTGGTTTAGTTCCTAGCAATGCAAAAAGTACCATTTTTTATTGTAATGTGCCGGTATCGACTAGAACCAGGATCGCTAAATTGGTTCCTTTCGATGAAGGGAGACTTCCTATTAAATACTTGGGGGTTCCTTTGCTTGCTTCTCGCCTATTAATCAAAGATTGCAAAGTGTTAGTGGAACGTATGTCTGAACGTATTAATGATTGGAAAAACAGGTTTCTATCGTTTGCAGGTAGACATCAGCTGGTTCTTTCTGTTCTCTCATCTATTCATGTATATTGGGCTTCGGTATTTATTTTGCCGGTTAGTATCATAAAGGATTTGGAAAGCAAGATGAAATGTTTTCTATGGGGCCAGGGCATGGGTTCGAAGGGGAGAGCAAAAGTGGCTTGGAAGGAGATTTGTCTTCCAAAGTTGGAAGGTGGTTTAGGCATAAGAAGGATTTCGGATGTAAACAAGTCGCTGATGGCCTACCACATTTATAGTATTGTTTCTGGCAGGGAATCGTTATGGACGAACTGGGTATCTTTACATAGACTTCGTGGTCGTAGTCTCTGGGACATTCCGGTTCAATCCAGCTCTCCGTGGGGATGGAAAAGATTATTGAAGAGCAGGGATGTTTTTCGGGATCACTTGTGGAGTAAGATTGGTAACGGCCAAAACACTTATTTGTGGTTTGATAAATGGTCGAATGAGTGTCCGCTTCAGCATGTAGTTACCCCGCGTCAAATGGCTCGATATGGTTTTACAGTTAAATCGAAAATAACGGAAGCGTTTGTTGATGGCTGTTGGGTTTGGCCGGAAGATTGGAGGAGTGTGTATCCGACATTGTTCCAACTTCCGCCTCTTATGTTATCCAACATTCAAGATAGGGTGTTATGGAAAAATTCTGATGGAAAGCTTGTTCCTTTCACGTCTAAAGAAGTGTGGGATGCTATTCGGATCCGTGAGCAGCCTATACCGTGGGCGAAGGTGGTGTGGTCTTCGTTTAATATTCCTAAACATTCGTTCTTGTGTTGGCTTATCTTTAAAAAGAAACTTTGGACTCAAGACCGGATTATGAGGTGGAACCAGTCAGTTACGGGCTTAATGAATCTGATGTGCTGTTTGTTATGTCATTCTGGATTAGAGACTCATGAGCACTTGTTTTTCGAATGTTCATACTCGAAATCAGTATGGCATAAAGTTCGGCAGAAAGTAGACATGGGTTCGGTTATGGAATCATGGGCGGATATCTCGGCATGGCTGATTTCTGGTACGAAGTCGAAGACAGTTTTTTCTGTTGCGAGCAGATTGGTGGTGGTGGCTGCAGCATATGCCATTTGGAGTGAACGTAACGCTAGATTTTTTAGTAACCGTTTGAGACCTCCAGAGCAGATGGCCGATATTGTTATCAGCACGGTAAGAACAAAATTAATCTCTTTCAGATACAGACAAACTTCAAATGTCAAACGCTTTTTGGAAGAGTGGAAGATGGATAAGGAAGACTTCATTGATGAAGACTAAAGACCAATGACCTATTTGTTTTTTTGAATGTGATTGGTTGTTTAATTTGGTTGTTTTTCTTGTGGAACTCTTTAGTGGTATGCCACTTAGAGAACTAGAGGGTATTGTAAGCCTTCTACTTGTTTGAGTTTTTGATATGTTATAAAATCACCGGGGTAACCCTTTACCCAAAAAAAACATCATTACCAATAATAGGCCATGCCCCTTTGAAAAAAGCCGCTGTATAACCATCCGGGCCAGGAGCCTTATCAATCCCAATAGAAAACATCGCCTTCTTTACTTCCTTCGCAGTTACCTGGCTGACCATATGAGAAGCAACCTGGGGAGATAGAACTTTAGAGAATAAATCTGGGGCCGGATTGAGAGAAATATCACCTTGAGAACCAAAAAACTTCTCATAATGCTTAACGAAAGCTTGAAAAACCATATCACCTTCATAGAGCTTCCCTTCCGAATCCTTAATAACATCTATTCGGTTATAATGATTCCTGATTTTCAAAGAGGAATGGAAAACGCAGAATTCATATCCCCCGCCCTCAACCAATCTACCTTAGACTTTTGTTTTAGAAAACGCTCCTCATCCAAAGAAGCCTCCTGCAGATCACGGCTAGTAGTAGACTCGGCTGCCCTAAGATCGAGATTTAACGGATCCTGATCAATTTTTTGCTGTATCCCATCCAACTTTGACCGAAGAGATTCCACTTTATTGTGTAGATTTCCTTGTTTAAATAATAGAGATCGAAGAGGATTTTTCAGCAACCGTAACTTCTTGACAACCCTGAACTGATGCACACCATTCACACTAGAATCCCAAGTCTTTTTTACAATCTCTAAAAACTCTGGTTTAAAAACCAGGAAATTAGCAAATTTAAAAGAACGCGGCTTCAACTTACCAGCATCAGGAAATGATAAAATACACGGACAGTGGTCCGATAGCCTATACGGCTTGAATACGGCCTTCAGCAACAAAAGGAGTATTCCCCAACACTCGGTCGATTTTCTTGAGCAAACCAATCCCCTGCTTAGGCTTTTGGTTCCATGTAAAATGAATCCCTACTAGGTTAATATCAAACACCTCCATATCATCCACACAATTTTGGAAATCCCTCATACCAATAGAAATCGAAGATGATCCCATAGAATTGTCCTCCGGATTTAGAGCGGAATTAAAATCACCCATAAGACACCAAGGTTTATCACCCACAAGGACTTTGTGTATGGAAAGATTATGCCATAACTCTCTACGGGATACATAGTAATTATCAGCATAAACGATAGAACAGAAGATCATCCTCTTATCCGATTTAAACACAAGCTGTAGATGCATAACCTGAGGAGACTGCGCTAATATCATCACATCAAAAATGGTAGGATCCCAACCAATAATAATTCGTGTACCTTTGTCACAACACCCTCCATTGGAGGTCCAATCCCAAGAACGAAACACTGATTTGCACACTTTACCCAGTTTTCCGACATCAACATGAGATTCTAGAATAGCACACAAGCTCAAATTAAAATCCTTCACTGCCTGCCGAACCTCCATTTGTTTAAGTGGGCGGTTCAACCCCCTTATATTCCATGAAGCGATACTAACCATCAGTAACAACCGCCGAAGGAGTGCTTGCCCCTTTTTTAGTATTTATATTTTGAGTACCCTCCATCATAAAACCATCCATTTCATTATAAACCTCCACTACATCGTCCTCATCTGTATCCTCACTATTCATACCCGACTGTTTTTTACTAGTACCCGAGTCGGCCTCCACTTCATTGAGAACATCAAACGGATTCGCTGACCTGA
The DNA here is from genome assembly GCA_030545235.1 of Helianthus tuberosus. NCBI lineage: Eukaryota > Viridiplantae > Streptophyta > Magnoliopsida > Asterales > Asteraceae > Helianthus > Helianthus tuberosus. The sequence continues at coordinate 48,027 of JARYGA010048389.1, read as the reverse complement.
AATTATAAGAAGTCGAAGGCTTTCCATTGTCACCCTTAGGCTTTGGCCCGATAGGTCTATATTCGAACTTAGATTTTTGCTTATTCACAGGGATCCTAACCTTCTTAGCAGCTTTCTTACCATAAACTCCTATATATCCATCCTGATCCACAATAGGCATCTTCTTTGGAATTTTGTTTTTTTGTCTAGCGTGATCCTCATACATAACCTTACCTGGTTTCATTGGTTGCTTTGGACACGACTCAGTAGAATCACCAAACACACAACACGTAGCGCAACGATGCGGACTCCATTCATACTCCACATACATAGTCTCTTTAATAAAACCCTCCCCTTCAGATTCAGGTATTGCCATAGTTATTTCTTCTCGGAAGTCTTTATCAGCAGAGATCTCAATCAACGCTCGAGCGTAACTACTTCGACCCCATGAGTCCAGGCACATAGACGTGGTATAAGAATCCAGCATCTTTGGTTCCCCAATTGTCGTTGCAATCATGCTTAGCCCATCCTCCGTGTAAGCCGCAATAGGAACTTCATGAATCTTAACCCAAACTTGAATATTCTTTACCTCTTTCTTCTCAAGTTTAGTTGTTGGAGTCCAGCCATTAAGAAATAACGGTTGCGATCTAACTATCCATGGCCCATCCTTAAGAACATTCAGCATACCAACTTCATCATTAAACTTGAAAAAGAAAAAAACATTCGCGTTCATCATAGTTTTTTGCAACCCATATTTCTTCCAATTAGTTCGCACAAAATAATCCACAACTGGAAATGCAACTCGATCACCTAAAAAGTACCCATACATAGTGTTAGCCAACTTATCTTGCACGGCCCGCACTGATTCCCTCGGCAAAACAACATCACAGCCATCCTGGACCAATGAGCTAGCAAGAGATCAAAAATTAACTTTCTTTGAGTTATTAGCTACAACCAAATCTGCATATGACATGGCTTTAGAACTGGTTCCCTGAACCGGCTGATCTTCTTTAGAAGCTTCACTTCCAGCCAAATTAATACCCAAGCCTGCACCTTCCGATGATTGCACATGAACCGGAACAGTAATCTTGTTTAATTCATCGATGACGTTGAATTTCTTAGCATCAAATTGAGACCCTTGCACTGTACATCTTCTGGGAAGCATCGGATTCCCGTCTATATTCATTCACCACACGACTGGCCAGACCTTTGAACGGTAATGGAGGTTTACCTCGATCTCCCAGAACATAATCATCAGGTTTTAAACGATCATCCATTAGAGAAAACACTCCTCTCTCCTTTAAATAATGAATAAACCAACCATGCACAAGAAACCACGATCACTAGAGCCGCAACACGAAACAAACCGAAAACCAGAAAAAACCCTAATCTAGTAAACCCTACCCTATGAACCCTTCGGAAGCATATAGTAATCCTGCTGAGTCAAGGCTATGATCGACAAACCGAGAGTACTATACACCTCATTAGAAAATCACAGAGGTAAAGCGGCGATTGATGGAAAAAACAAAAATCCTAGACGTAAATCGATCAAGGCTGCTAACGAGTTCGTTATAGAGATTGATAAATCAAACCCTAATCACAGACTGTTATACAGGAAATCACGATGAAAATCTAAGGATTCATGAAGAACAAAAAATCGCCAACTAGAGAGAGAGAATTAGGGTTGAGTCAGAAAGGCTTTGATGACTCAAGCCATCAAATAAATATAAAAACACACTTTGCAAATAAGTACCAAGTTAAGTCGAATAGAGACCTTGAAAACTCGGGTTGTCACATTATCCCCAACTTGAAAGAAATTTCGTCCCGAAATTTAGTACGTGGTTACTGAGGAAGCTAGTTGTGTTGTGTTGTTTCCTGGCTTTCCTGGGGTGTCACATCATCCCCCCGTTGGTTTGGAATTTCGTCCTGAAATTCCGCAGTAGCTTTAGTCTCACTAGTGGTTGCACTGTTCCCGAACAACTGGGGATACTTGAGCTTCATTTGGTCTTCTCATTCCCAGGTGAACTCTGGGCCACGACGGGAGTTCCAACGAACTCGAACAAGAGGTATTCTGGTGTGCTTGAGAACCTTAACGTCTCGGTCAGTGATTTCAACTGGTTCCTCGACGAATCGCAACTGATCGTCGATAGTGAGCTCCTTCAGAGGAACTATGAGGGTCTCATCTGACAGACACTTCTTCAGATTCGACACGTGAAATACGTTGTGAACTCCACTGAGTTCTGTTGGTAGATTCAGTTTGTAGGCCACCCTGCCTATTTTCTCAATGATTTCGAACGGTCCGACATAACGCGGATTGAGTTTGCCTCGTTTGCCAAATTGAACTACACCTTTCCAAGGTGAGACTTTGAGTAGCACTCGATCCCCAACGTGGAACTCGAGTGGTTTCCTGCTCTTATCAGCGTAGCTTTTCTGACGGTCACGAGCTGCCGCCATTCGTTGTCGTATTTGTTCAATCCTTTCCGTTGTGTCTACTACAAGTTCTGGACCCGTGATCTGGCTGTCACCAACTTCTGCCCAGCAAAGAGGTGATCGGCATTTACGTCCGTACAATGCCTCAAACGGAGCGGCCTGAATACTGGTGTGGTAGCTGTTATTATACGAGAATTCCACTAACGGTAGATGTTTTTCCCAACCATTGCCAAAATCAATCACACATGCCCTAAGCATGTCTTCAAGGGTTTGGATGGTGCGCTCTGACTGCCCATCCGTCTGTGGATGATAGGCGGTGCTCATGTCTAAACGTGAGCCAAAGGACTTGTGCATTGCTTGCCACAGTTCAGAAGTAAAACGTGCATCACGATCAGAAATAATGGAGGTTGGCACCCCGTGCCTCGAAATCACTTCCTTTAAGTAAATGTCTGCTAGAGTAGAGAACTTGTCTGTTTCTTTGATGGCCAAAAAGTGTGCAGACTTAGTCAATCGGTCCACTATCACCCAAATAGTATCATTTCCACGTTGAGATCTAGGCAGGCCAGTAACGAAATCCATGGAAATTTGCTCCCATTTCCATTGTGGTATCTCTGGTTGTTGGAGTAGGCCTGATGGTTTCTGATATTCAGACTTGACCCTTGCACAGGTCAAACATTTGCTAACGTAGGTTGCTATGTGGGCTTTCATGCTAGGCCACCAGTATGTAGTCTTCAAGTCGTGGTACATCTTATCCGAACCAGGATGTAGTGAGTAGCGAGACTTATGTGCTTCATCCATCACCAGTTCGCGTAAGTTTCCATAGTGTGGGACCCAAATGCGCCCTGTAACGTAGTAAGCGCCGTCTTCCTTTTGTTCTAATCGTTTCCTTGACCCACATAGGGACTCCGCCCTGACGTTCTCTGCTTTCAATGCTTCAACCTGAGAATCTCGTATCTGAGTAGGAAGACTAGATTGGATGGTAAGTTGTAATGCTCGCACGCGCTTAGGCGTAGTATCCTTTCGACTGAGGGCATCGGCCACAACATTGGCCTTGCCCGGATGGTACTTGATCGCACATTCGTAATCATTCAAGAGCGCGACCCATCGATGTTGTCGCATGTTCAATTCCTTCTGTTTGAAGATATGCTCGAGACTCCTGTGATCGGTGTAAATGGTGCACTTGGTACCGTACAGGTAATGTCTCCATATCTTAAGTGCGAAAACAACAGCTCCCAGCTCTAGATCGTGTGTAGTGTAATTCCTTTCGTGAACTTTGAGTTGGCGCGATGCATAAGCTATGACTTTATCCCGTTGCATCAACACGCAACCAAGTCCCTGAATAGATGCGTCGCAGTAAACCACGAAATCGTCGGTGCCCTCTGGCAATGAGAGAATAGGTGCGCTACAAAGTCTATCTTTTAAGTGCTGAAATGCGGACTCCTGTGCATCACACCAACGATAGGTGACACCCTTCTGAGTCAGTGATGTGAGAGGTTGCGCAATCTTGGAGAAATCCTTGATGAACCGTCGGTAGTAGCCCGCCAAACCTAAGAATTGGCGGATTTCTGTTGGTGTACGGGGTGCAGGTCAGTTCTTGATCGAGTCTACCTTGGATGGATCAACATGAATCCCATCCTTGTTCACCACGTGACCTAGAAAGTGGACTTCCCGAAGCCAAAAGTCGCATTTCAAAAACTTGGCATACAATTGCTCTGTTCGAAGGAGTTCTAAGATAAGCCGTAGATGGTGCTCGTGTTCCTTCTGACTCTTAGAATAGATCAGGATGTCGTCGATGAATACAATAACAAATTTATCCAGATAGGGCTTGCATACTCTGTTCATAAGATCCATGAAGACTGCAGGCGCGTTCGTCAATCCAAAAGGCATAACCAGGAACTCATAGTGCCCATAACGAGTTCTAAATGCTGTCTTAGAGATATCCTCGTCTCGAACTCTCAGTTGATGGTAGCCTGACCTCAGGTCAATCTTCGAATAGTAGCTCGACCCTTGCAGCTGATCGAACAAGTCATCAATGCGTGGGAGTGGATAGCGATTCTTTACGGTCACCTTGTTGAGTTCGTGGTAGTCAATACACATTCGGAAGGTACCGTCTTTCTTCTTCACAAATAATACTGGAGCTCCCCAAGGCGAAGAGCTAGGACGAATAAAATCCTTATCCAAGAGCTCTTGTAGTTGCGTGGACAGTTCTTCAAGTTCTGAGGGAGCTAGACAATAAGGTGCACGAGCTATGGGCGCTGCTACAGGAGCTAGCTCGATCTGAAATTCAACCTGATGGTGAGGCGGAAGACCAGGTAATTCCTCAGGGAATACCTCAGGAAAGTCACGTAACACCGGAAAATCTTCAATCTTCTTTTCTTTCGAGGATGCATCAGAAACGAGGGCTAGGATAGCAGTGTGGCCCTTTCGCAAACACTTCTAGGCCTCAAGAAAAGAAATGATGCCCACCACGGCACCACTCATGTCGCCATGAATCACTAAAGGTTCCCCATCTGGACGAGGAGTGCGGACGACCTTCTCTTTGCACAGGATCTCTGCTCGATGTTGCGATAACCAATCCATACCAATAACAATGTCGAAACTACCCAAAACGATAGGAATGAGGTCGATAGAAAAGGTTTGACCAGCTAAGATGAGATTACAACCCCTAACTATGTGTGTGGCTTCAAGACTTTTACCGTTTGCTAGCTCTACCATGTGCTTGGTGTTCAAAAGTGTTGGGATACGTTTAAGCATTTGACTAACTTTTAGAGACACATAACTGGTATCGGCACCCGAATCAAATAAAACATTAACATAAAAGTCGTCCAGAATGAACTTACCCATTACGACGTTGGGGTCATTCCAAGCATCACCCTGACCAATCACGAACGCACGGCCCTGAGCGCCATTGTTTCCATTGTTTCCCCCGTTGTTACCCCCATTGTTGTTTCTGTTTCCCTGATTGTTGTTTTTATTCTGATTCTGGGTGGGGGCAGTTTCTCTTGAAGTGACCTTCAGCACCACCCTGAAAGCATCCCCTGTTACCCTGCTGTTGCTGCGGCTGATTTTGTGGAGCTTGCTGTTGGCGATTCTGGTTCGCAGGTCGCGCGCTCTTGCAATCCTTGGCTTCATGACCCATCTTGAGACACCTCTGACAACGACCCTTGTTGCACTGACCACTGTGGTGTCTGTTGCATCTATTGCACCTTGGGTGATTTCCTCGGTATCCACCCTGCCCTTGACTACCAGAAAATTGCTGACCAGGACTCTGGTAGTCATCAGTCTTTCGCTGCTGAGATTGAGACTGAGCTGATGTCGAACCCTTGCTTGAGACTCCATCCCATTTGCGCTTGTTGTCGCTGGGGGCATCAGAAGTAGTAGTAACTGTAGCAAATACGCTTGGGCATCCTGTTCTGCTAGACTGCCTGATCAGTGAGACGATGAGCCAACTTGATGATTTGCTGAATGGTGCCAAGATTAGCTGAGGTCACGTGGCTTTGAATTTATGGCACCAAACCCTTAAGGTACAGCTCGATACGCTTGATAGAAGGATCCACCATAGTGGGACACAGGATAGCTAATTCGTTCGACCTCTTTGTGTATGCCTCGATTTCAGACCCCGTCATCTTCAGATTGAAAAATTCTACCTCTAGCTTGTGGATGTCGTCACGACTACAGTACTCTTCTTTGATCAGTTCTTTGAAACCGTTCAATGGGGTGGCATTAGAAATTGCCAGCCCTAGCAGTTGAACCTGTGCTTTCCACCAGGTTAACGCAGCACCTTCGAGTGTTCCAGTAGCATGTTTCACCCTACGATCTTCAGGGCATTCACACATCTCGAAGACCGATTCAAGCTTCTCAAACCAATGGAGGAGGCCTACCGCTCCTTCAGTGCCACTGTAAGTAGTAGGTCGACAGTCCATAAAAGTTTTGAAGGTACATGCAGGAGGCTGAGAATGTTGACCTGTCGTGTGTGTAAGAAGAAACAATGTTAAGCACAAGTGTTGGTTTACGAGAGTAGGATCTAAAGATCCTAGGGTAAGTTGCAATGGCAGGTTATACCTCCTGCCTGAGCGGCTGCGAGTGCTGCAGTAACTTGTTCATTGATTAAAGCAGTCAGCTAGGCTTGAGTCATGTTGATACGTCCACTCATGATCTTCATATCAAAGGAAACATGAGTGAGAGGGGTTCGCGAAAGTGCGATGACAGAAGAGAGTAAGCACACATGTGTTTTCAAACAATAGTTGTTACGTTCATCTTTTTTTTGGGTAAAGGGTTACCCCGGTGAATCTTATTAATCACAAATAAGCACATAAGTGCAACTGAAATGTTACACATCCGCTAGACTTGGCATACCAAGACTAGAAAAATAAAAACAACCAAACCACATAAAACAACTTCCAATCAACACAACTAAACAGACACAACCCGACCCCAACCAAAACGACCCATACAAAAAATAAAATACAACTATCTAGCCAGGATCGATCACCAAGTTACTGCTCGGAATCTTCCACTTCTCAAGAAAACTTCTATTCACGGATCCTTGCTTGAATTTTAGAGTCAAAAGGCGCATACGGACAATATTAATGATCTCCTGAGCCAAAATCATCGCCGTACGTTGATTCCGAGTGAAGAGCCTAGAATTTCTTTCTTGCCAAACAAAGTAAGACGCAGCTGAAACCACTAATCTGCTAGTAACATTAGCCGGTTTCTGAATATTAGAGTTTTGATTCATCCAGTCCATTATGTCAATCCATCGGCCAGTAACATCAACCATATTAGCCATATCCAAACCTCCAAAGAATAGGAGCATTCAAAGAAAAGATGGTCCCGCGAGTCCCTACCATGGTTACATAAAGGGCAACACATAAGGTTCAGGTTTGTAGCACTACCCGCCTCCCAGATGGACAATCTATCTTGAGTTTTAGTTTATTTCTAATAACCAGTCACAAATTGAACGAGTGTCTTGGGATGCACTGCTTAAACCATACCATATTAAACCAAGAAACGACATTCTCACGATGACGAATATTGTTCCATACCTCCCATGAAGAGAAATGACATGTACAAAGTCACAACATAAAAAAAACCCTAATTTCTCTCTCTAGCTATGGCGATTTTGAGTTTCCTTCCTACCCTCGATTTTTCTTCATGATTTCTGTATAACAGTCTGATCATCGGAGTATTGATTTATCAATATCTCTGATTCGAACTAGTTAGCGGAAGGATTGTTTTTAAATCTAGGGTGTCTTTTGTTTCTTGTCGTCAAGCTATTTAGGGTTTTCATTGTGTTCGTTTCGGCTGGGGTTTTCTTGGGTTTTCGTTATTCTGTGTGCATGGTTGTCTTATTTGTTGCTTAAAGGAGAGAGTCGCTTATTTATTCAATGGATGATCGTCCAAAACATGATGATGTTGTTAAGGGGGATCGAGGGAAGCCGCCGTTACAGTATAAGGGATTGGCTAGTAGAGTGGTGAGTATAGATGGTAATCCGGTGCTGCCTAGGAGGGGTACGGTGCAGAATTCTCAGTCCGATCCGAAGATGTTTAATGTCATTGATGAATTATCCAAGATCACCATCCCTGTTCAATTGCCGGAATATCCAGCGGTCTTCATGGACTTGATGAATCGAGTGTGCAAGCCCTACTTAGACAAATTCGTTATTGTCTTCATTGATGACATCCTGATCTATTCGAAGAGTCAGGAGGAACATGAGCAACACTTACGACTTATTTTGGAACTCCTTCGAAAGGAACAGTTGTACGCCAAGTTCTCAAAATGTGACTTCTGGCTTCGTGAAGTCCATTTCTTAGGCCATGTAGTGAACAAGGATGGGATTCACGTTGATCCACCCAAGGTAGAGTCAATCAAGAGCTGGCCTGCACCTCGTACGCCAACGGAAATTCGCCAATTCTTGGGATTGGCAGGTTATTACAGGAGATTTATCAAGGATTTCTCCAAGATTGCTCAGCCTCTTACTTCACTAACGCAGAAGGGCGTTGTTTATCGTTGGGGAAACGCACAGGAGTTAGCGTTTCAGCACTTAAAGGATAGACTTTGTAGTGCACCTATCCTTTCATTGCCAGAGGGCACAGACGACTTCGTGGTCTACTGCGACGCATCTATTCAGGGTCTTGGTTGTGTTTTGATGCAGCGGGATAAAGTTATAGCATACGCTTCACGCCAACTCAAGGTTCATGAGAAGAACTACACTACACACGATCTAGAGCTGGGAGCAGTTGTTTTTGCACTTAAGATATGGCGACACTACTTGTATAGCACCAAGTGTGCTATCTACACTGATCACAGAAGCCTCGAACACATCTTTAAACAGAAGGAAATCAATATGAGACAACGACGATGGGTCGAACTGCTGAACGATTACGAATGCTCGATCAGGTATCACCCAGGCAAAGCCAATGTTGTGGCTGACGCCCTCAGTCGAAAGGACACTGCGCCTAAGCGCGTACGCGCTTTACAACTTACTATACAGTCTAACCTTCCTTCTCAAATACGAAATGCTCAGGTAGAAGCATTGAAACCCGAGAACGTCAGGGCTGAAGCCCTACGAGGCTCAAGGCAACGCTTAGAACAGAAGGAAGACGGTGCTTACTACGTAACAGGACGCATTTGGGTCCCATTTTATGGCAACCTACGAGAGCTTGTGATGGATGAGGCACACAAGTCTCGCTACTCAGTGCACCCTGGTTCGGATAAAATGTACCACGACATCAGAACCACATATTGGTGGCCTAGCATGAAGGCCCACATAGCAACGTACGTTAGCAAGTGCTTGACTTGTGCAAGAGTCAAGGCGGAATATCAGAAACCTTCAGGCCCACTTCAACAACCAGAGATACCACAATGGAAATGGGAGCAAATTTCCATGGATTTTGTTACTGGCCTGCCTAGATCACAACGTGGTAACGATACTATTTGGGTGATCGTAGATCGACTCACAAAGTCTGCTCACTTCCTGGCTATCAAAGAAACGGATAAGTTCTCCACTCTAGCAGAAGTATACCTCAAGGAAGTTGTCTCGAGGCACGGGGTGCCCACCTCTATTATCTCGGATCGAGATGCACGTTTTACATCAGAATTGTGGCAAGCAATGCACAAGTCCTTTGGCTCAAGGTTAGACATGAGCACAGCTTATCACCCGCAAACGGATGGGCAGTCTGAACGCACCATCCAGACCCTCGAAGACATGCTTAGGGCATGTGTTATCGACTTTGGCAACGGCTGGGAAAGGCATCTGCCACTTGTGGAATTTTCGTACAACAATAGCTACCACACCAGCATTAAAGCTGCTCCGTTTGAGGCATTGTACGGGCGTAAGTGCCGGTCACCTCTTTGTTGGGCAGAGGTGGGGGATAGTCAGATTATTGGTCCAGAATTTGTGGTTGACACAACAGAGAAAATTGCTCAGATACGACAACGAATGGCGGCAGCTCGTGAGCGTCAGAAAGTCTACGCCGATAAGGACAGAAAACCGCTAGAGCTCCAGGTTGGGGAGCGTGTACTACTCAAAGTTTCACCCTGGAAGGGTGTGGTTCGTTTTGGCAAACGAGGCAAACTTAATCCACGATACGTTGGACCTTTCGAAGTCATTGAGAAAATAGGCCAGGTGGCCTACAGACTGAACTTACCAGCGGAACTCAGTGCAGTTCACGATGTTTTTCATGTGTCAAATCTGAAGAAGTGTCTGTCGGATGAGACCCACGCAGTTCCTTTGAAGGAGCTCACGATCGACGAGCAGTTACGATTCGTCGAGGAACCTGTGGAAATCACGGACCGGGATGTGAAGGTCCTCAAACATACCAGAATACCTCTCGTTCGAGTTCGTTGGAACTCACGTCGCGGCCCAGATTTCACCTGGGAGCGCGAAGATCAGATGAAACAAAAGTATCCCCAACTGTTCGCAACCGGTACAACCACTACTGAGGCTGAAGCTACGGAATTTCGGGACGAAATTCCAGATCAACGGGGGGAGGATGTGACACCCCAGGAAAACCATACAACTTAACTAGCTTCCTCAGTGAGTACGTGCTAAATTTCGGGACGAAATTTCTTTCAACTTGGGGATAATGTGACAACTCGTATTTCCGAACTTATCTACGTGCTTGATGTAACGTATTTGAACTTGGTGTAATTACTTGATATGTTGAATTAATGAGATGATACGTGACTTTGTGTAATATGCTATGTGTTATATGTTGTGTAGTATGTATGTATGTATGTATAGGAACGACCCGAACGCACAACACCACTCGATCGCACAAGCCCATTTGGGCTACACCTTGCATTCGGATCAAATGGGCAGCCCAAGTGAGGGTTCGGCCCACTCCTTCTTTTATCGCATAACACATGGGGCTCATTTGTTACTAATCACCCACACACACAAACCCTAGCTCTCTTCCTTCTCTCTTGAACTCGACGACAACAAAGAGTCTCCCTCTCGAAGTTTTATCATTCGGATTAACCCTCAATCATCTCTAATCCGGTTAGTGTTTGGGTTTATCGAATATATGTTTGATGATGTTCTGATGTGTGTGCTAATATAGTTGCATGATGATCTAGGGTTTCGGTTAACGTGATAGATTGTGATGTTGAATGATAGTGTTCTCGTTAATCGGCTCACATGCATGTTGATTATGATTAATATGAGATTTGATGATTACATAATAATGCATTGTTAGTATGAATGTATGCAATCAGCCATATACATGTTTGGATTCGAATGGTTTAGTGTTGTGTAATATGATTTGGAATTTAAGATGATGAAGGAAAACCGAATATTGTTAATCGAGAGTTTGAAGCATGCTAATATAATTGGTGTTGTGATTATTGTTATTGTAGTGATCGTGTTATTCGTTAGGGTTCATATGATTTAGATGTTAAAAACCCTTGTTTGATCTAATTTTGATTAGGTATGAAACTGTTAAATTGTTGATTGATCAAATAAATGGAAACATGGTAATTATTTGCAAGATAAAAGCTATGTAACTAATTTCCATAATATTCGGATAATAACATTAGTCGCACAAGACCTCTTGGTCACACAAGAGGTCCACTCGCACAAGGAACTTAGTCGAACAAGTCATCTGGTCGCACAAGATGACCTGAACGCACAAGGGGTTCTCAGTCGCACAAAAGTTACTGGACCGCACAAATCAATTGTTGTTTAACTGTTGGGCCTCAAAGCCCAATACGAGTCGCACAATAGGATCTGGGCCGCACAAGGTGTTTGATTACTTAACTGTTGGGCCGAGTGTGTTATTTGGGCCGGATGAGTCCAATCGCACAAGGGGTAATGGATCGCACAAGCTGTTTAGTTTTTTTATTATTGGGCCGCTTACTTGTTGAACTGTTTTGATTATTGGGCTTAACCTTTAGGGTCGCACAAAGTAAATGGGTTAACGTGATGTTGCATGTTTGCCATGTTTCATATGTGTTTCTTGTATGTTATCAATGTGATACTTGTGTGCGCTACTTGACACCAAAACCTGACTTGTATGATAACCATGTTAGGACGTGGTTGACCACTAGCTGCTAGACTTGACCTTTCTGTGTAATCTGCCGAGCAAACCAAGGTGAGTTCGCACTCTACAAAGCATGGGATTCCCAGGGGTTGGGAATGGTGTTAAGGAATATGGATTCCTCGTCCTTCTTGGGTAGGACAGTATTGGTTCAGGAATGTAATTCCTCGTCCTCACGGACAGATAACTTTACTAGACCAAAACTCTCTATCACGAAGTCCCTCCTTTTTATATCGACTTAATCGCCGGGCCAATGGCGAGCGGGTCATTAGTTAGATAGCGCTATTTAGGTCTGACAAGCCTCACACCGTGCCGCAGAGGACGGGCGTGAACTAATGGATCTGGGGCACGTCAATGCTGATAGACATTGACAGTTTCAGGGCACTTAAACATGACTTCAGTCAGTAGTCGATATGGTAACGAGTCTAGTGTATTCAAGGGGTAGCCCCCACGGCCGAAATGCAAGATAACTATCATGGGGTAGCCCCCACGGCAGGATTGCCAGAGTAAATGGGTTAAACAAATCACGTTTTCAACTATGGGGTAACCCCCATGGCAGGAACACCAGCTAAAGGAAACTGTTTTTGGAACAACTTAAAACGAACACCCAACCGTGAACTCACTCAACTTGTTGTTGACTCGTTACTACATGCTTTGCAGGTTTATAGGTACTTAGCTGGAGCTTGCACAAGGAAGAGTCGTTGTGGGACATGGACAGCTGTGTGCCATGTTAAACATTTGGATATTTGAACTCTTGATTTGGTTTTAAACATTATGCTTCCGCTCATAACTTAACTATGTTTGTTTTGGACATTAATCGTGTTGGTTGGACTTTTACATTAAATATTTACTTGTTCTATATGATTAGTGGTTTGATCCTGGTCAGCCACGCCTCCAAGCGGTGATACTCCGCATGTGGATTTTTGGGGGTGTGACATAGGTAGTAGTGCTCAGAAAGTTAATTTTCGATCGTTGTCGAGTTCGGTTGTGCATGAAGGTTGTGATGTCGTTCTACCTAAGGAATCTGTAAGAACAGTGCAGGAAAAATTGTCTAATACCATTTACGGTTATTTTTTGGGAGACAGACTTGCATTCCCGGTTGTTGACTATTATGTTAGAGTTAATTGGAAGAAGTATGGATTGCAAAAGACGATGATGAATGCAAACGGTTTTTTCTTCTTTAAGTTTAATGATTTTTTTGGTCAAAAATTACCTAAGCAATTTAGTGATCAAATTAGTTAAGTGAGGTAGTGTGCTAGAAATATGTGTAAAAAATGTGTTGACAAAATTAGTTATGAAAACAGTTTCAGGATACGGCTCAGGATATAGAGCTGTATCTGTGATCAAACAATGAGCAAAAATGTAAAGGGTCTACGTGATGTACGAGGAAAGCCCTTGATCAATCTAGATCGCCGGCATAAAACCTCGGGAGCTGACAATCGCAGCTGCCTTGTTCTTCTATTGCTTCAAATATCAGGATACAGTGCAGGATATGGCGCAGATCAATGCTAAGTGGTACAACGATTACAAGTGTTGAGTGTTTGTGCGTGATAGAAAGAAAAAAAAAAGTGTGAGTTCGAGAGTGGAGAGTTAAGTGTGTGTTCCTATTGATCTGGCCTCCTATTTATAGTTACAAGTAACAAACTAACTCTCCTATTATTCCGGGATGCTGGGAATATTCCATTCTGAACGTTGGGAGGACTCTTTCTACTTGTTTTCCACGTGCTTATTGACTACAAAACCGGGTCTTCAGCTCATATAACCGTTACAATGTCAATAACATTAACCAACATCCGATATTCTCGCGGAATATGCCTTTCTGACCGTTACAAGACCCATTCTTCCACCATCAACGTCCATTTTTCAACCACCTTGAGCGAATCTTCAGGTAGATCAAGTCTTTTAACATTGGTACCTTGCTACAAAAGAAAATCGTTAGTAACTACCAGGATACTGCGTCAGGATGTTACCCAATATCCTGGTCTGATATCCTGATCGATACTGCCTCAGGATGTTACCAATATCCTGGTCCGGTATCCTGATCATAAACAACTAACATTAAATCAAGATATATTGTCAGGATATGGGCTCAGAATTTCACCCATAACAATTGTCCCCAAAAATATAACTGTTGGATATCCTAATTCCAACAGATATATTTTTCAGTCATTCCAATACGTCCGGTAAGGATATCTGTTTTGAACATTCCTGCATATGTTTGGTTTTTTTGGGTAAAGGGTTACCCCGATGAATTTTATAGATGAAACCAAATAATAACAAGGGTATGTCAAAACGACATACCAACTAGACTTGACATGCCAAGCCTAGGACACCACACAACACAATCCATTCACTAAACAAACTAAACAAGACAACCAAACCACAAGACAGCCAAAGCAAAGCTACCGACACAAACCAAGACCCGGAAAACTACTAGCCCGGATCCATTAAATCGTAGTTGCTATCTTCAATCTGCCAAGCCTTGAAAATCCTATCCCTTGCCGAGCTCACACGGAATCTAAATCCCATCAACCGTAACCGAACCGATCCTATAACCTTCTCAGAAACTTGATCTACCGACCTCTTATTATTATTGAAAAGCCTGTTATTCCTTTCTTGCCAGATATAGTACGAAGCGGCCGCTATCACCAACTTACACATAATGTGATCAACATTCTTTGATCTGGAGTGTTGTTCCACCCAAGTTAAAACTGAAGACCAAGTAGTATTCACATTCGTCAACTTTACCAGCTTCTTTACTTTATTCCACACTTGAGCCGAGAAGTTGCATTGAAAAAATAAATGATCACGACTATCCCGGTCAAAATTGCATAACGGACAGCACATAAGGTTCAGATTTGTTTGGCTACCTGCTTCCCAAACTGCCATCCTATCCTGTGTCTTTAACTTATTTTTAAACGCCAGCCACATATGAAAAGCATGCCTCGGTATACATTGAGAAAACCAAACCATGTTTGCCCACACAGCATGCTGCTCTCTACTCCGAATGGTATTCCAAACATGAGCCGATTTAAAGTCGCCAGTTTTACCATCCAAATCTTTCCAAACAAGCCGATCCACTGCATTAGGCTGTAAAATGGGAACCGATATAGTAATTAAAATCGGAAAAAGATCATTCCACGCTTGAGGCCATTTCCAGTTTCCACTCTGATCAATAACCTCCGCTACCGTAGCCCGAAGATTGAAACCATCATTAGTAATGTACCTTGGAGTTATAAACGATCTAAGCGGGCTCCCCGTACACCACATATCACTCCACACATTAGTTTGTAAACCACTCTTCAGAGAAGATGATAAGATACAAGCCGATCCACTGCATATGTTTGGTTAATCAGCACATAATATGATAAGATTGAAACTACTCCCTTTTTGTAGAATCTGCTAAGGTCCTTGTTGTCTTCTATCTTGAGGAGCTTGACAGTTACCCCAAGTCTGTCTTGGTAAAAAGGAACCATCTGTTGGCACCAGCTCTAAACCCTTCGCTGTTGCTGCTGAATGTTTCTGCTATCATGACCTTGGCTTCATGGAATCCATCGAGCCCATGAACTCCTTCCTTAATAAGGTAAATATCCAAATCCGGTATCCCGTACACATATACTGAACCTGTATCCTGGTTAGTTTGTCTCTAATGATACCTGCATTTTACGAAACAGAAGATATCTCAATCCTTTCATTCCAGTCCTTTCGCAACCATTCCACCGAAGGTGTCCCCAGTCCAGGATACTTGGCGAATTATGCCCAAACTTGATCCTTTGAGTTCCTCACAATGCCTTAGTGGGATATAGTGTTGGCATAGGTTTCCTTCTTACTCCAGCATAAATGTCCCCAGTAGGATATAGTATCAGCATACATCATGTTCTATCACAGATGTCCCCTGTCTGTGCGGGACCAGTATGTTGTACCAGGATATGATCCTTTAGCAATTCTTCAACCAGTTGTTTAAACTTAGCAATATTTTTTCAAAAATTTATGTAGACTTGTAAATGATTATGTTTTTTGAAAATATACTTTGGGATTATCCAAAAACTTTGTATTTTATTGGGACTAAACCCATTTTCCAGGCATTTTAGCCGGAGTATAAGAACCTCAAGACTTGAAAAGGTGAAAACCTTTAAGTCTTTGAGTTTTACTGGGGATTTTACCCACGTTTCGTGCGCTACAGGCGAGGGTGTGGAAACCCCAAAACTTAGAAAGGTGAAAACCTTTAATCCTGGGGAAAATCCCAAATTTTCATGCGCTACAGGCGGGAGTGTATAAACTCCAAGACTTAGAAAGGTGATAACCTTTAAACCTTAGAGAGTATGAAAATACCCTTTCGTGAGAGAGGGTGATCAATCCTCATATACCTTAAGGATCTAGGGTATAGCCAACAGTAACGAAATTGTCAGCCACTTTTACATGAACTGGTCCCGCCACCTTGAACTATCCCTGGATAACTTGCGCTCCAGGCGGGGTGTTTAAACCCAATTCGTGAGAAAGGTGAATACCTTTAAACCTGTGAAGGGATCAGGATCCCTTAAACGTGAGAGAGGGGGCCAATCCTCTAATCTTTCGAAGTATCCCGAGTGTGTATCCTGGAGCTATATCCCAAAGCATATTCTGCAAAACACCTTTAAACTAAGGTGGGTGTTAGCTTGGCTAACACCCCTCCGATGCTTAAGTCAGTATTGGGTATCAAAATAAAAGATAATATCAAAAATATAAATGAGTTATAGAGTTCGTACCATTATGAGTTAGAAATTAAATTCTAAACTCACTTGTATAGCATTCCAGGATCTTGGTAGCATATCCCCCTCCATATTCTTGAGTCGGTATGCTCCTTTCCCAGATTCTGACTCAATTTCATAGGGTCCTTCCCATTTTGGAGCCAACTTTCCATCGGCATAATTAGTAGTATTCTGAAAAGCCTTCCTTAGTACCCAATCTCCAACTTGAAACCTTCTAGTCCTTAGATTCTTGTTATATGCTCTGGATATCCTCTGTTGATCTGCTGTCATTCTCAACTTTGCCGCATCCCTTGTCTCATCAATAGTATCCAATTCTTGACATAGGGCTTCAGGGTCTTCCAAGCACCTTAGGTACGGACCTGCAAGGGATTTCTTATACAAAATATTATTTATAATAGTAAAACGAGATACCTTCATCCTAAAAGCCTTAGGATTTGCATCCTTTGGGATATCTCCTTCTTGAAGATACTTCACAATTGGAGTTATCCAGGATTCAGGATCCTTCTCAGGATATCCATCACCAGGATCCTGGATACATGCTACTTCTTTATCCTGATATTTGAAATGTTCCATTGCAGGATATAGGATGTGCACTATTGGTATCTGAGTTCCCTCCGGTATCC
Source organism: Helianthus tuberosus (assembly GCA_030545235.1). NCBI lineage: Eukaryota > Viridiplantae > Streptophyta > Magnoliopsida > Asterales > Asteraceae > Helianthus > Helianthus tuberosus. The sequence goes on along the minus strand of JARYGA010048389.1, from coordinate 30,707 downwards.
TGACAGTAGATCCTAAGTTTGCTAGAGCGTCAGCTTCAGCATTCTTTTCTCTTGGTACCTGTTCAAGTGTAAAAATTTCGAAATATCCTGCTAATTTTTTAACAATTTCAAGGTATTCAGCTAACTTTTCACCTTTTACTGCATAGGATCCATTGAAATGGTTAGTAATCAATAGGGAATCGACATATACTTGTAAACATCTAATATTCATATTTCTAGCCAATTCTAATCCTGCTATCAGAGCTTCATACTCAGCTTCATTAATGGTAGCAGAAAATTCACATTTAATAGCCTGGGGTAATATGTCCCCCTGTGGCGATTTTAGTAGTATACCCAATCCTACACCTCTAACATTAGATGCACCATCAGTATATAATGTCCAGGATACTAAAGTTTCTCCTAGTTGTTGAACTTCTAGGTCTACTTCATTTTGAATATCACTACTGAAATCAGCCACAAAGTCTGCTAAAGCCTGAGACTTTATAGCATTTCTAGGTTCATATACTAGATCATAGGCACTTAATTTTACTGACCACTTAGCCATTCTACCCGACATCTCAGGTTTCCAAAGCACATTCTTAACAGGATAATTAGTTTTAACATGAATCCTGTGTGTCTCAAAATAATGTCTAAGCTTAGTTGATGCCATAACTAGGGCTAATATCATTTTTTCTAGATGAGAATATCTAGTTTCAACATCTAATAAACTTTTACTAACGTAATAGACAGGATACTGCTGACCTTCATGATCCTTTACAAGGACGGCACTTACTGCATTCCCTGATACTGCGAGATATAGGGATAATGGTTCACCATCCTCAGGCTTCATTAATAGAGGTGCGGTTAAAAGATATTGCTTTAATTCCTGTAGGGTTGCTTCATGCTTTTCTCCCCACTCGAACCTCTTATTCTTCTTCAGGATATCGTAGAATTCCTTGCATTTTTCCGAGGATCTTGATATAAATTTGTTTAATGCTGCTACTCGCCCTGTTAATATCTGAACATCTTTCATATTTGAAGGTGACTTGATATCCCAGATAGCTTTAATCTGCTCCGGGCTTGCTTCTATCCCCCTTTTAGTCACCATGTATCCTAAAAACTTTCCTGCCCCCACTCCAAAATGGCACTTGGCAGGATTTAGTTTCATATTATACTGGTCCAGGATATCAAATGCTCCTTTAATATCCTGGAGATGATCCTCAGCCTTCTTGGATTTGACTACCATATCATCAATGTACACCTCCATGGTGTCCCCCAGTTTGTCTTTAAACATCATGTTCACCAATCTCTGGTACGTTGCACCTGCATTTTTCAAACCAAAAGGCATAGCAGTATAACAGTAAATACCTGTTGGTGTTAGGAAAGCAGTATCCTCCTGGTCTGAAGGTTCCATTTGGATCTGCTGGAATCCTGAGGATGCATCCATGAAGGTTAACATCTCATGACCGGCAGTGGCATCCACCATCGAGTCTATATGAGGCAGAGGGAATGGGTCTTTAGGACATGCTTTGTTCAAGTCTGTGTAATCTACACAAACTCTCCATTTCCCATTCTTCTTTCGAACCACGACCACATTTGCTAGCCACTTGGGAAATTTGACTTCCCTGATCATCTTGGACTTCAATAGTCTTTCAACCTCTTCTTGAATAATTATGTTTCGTTCTGGAGCAAACTTCCTTCTCTTTTGTTGGATAGGCTTGAAAGACCTTTCAATTCCAAGCTTGTGAGTTATAATATCCTTAGAAATACCTGTCATATCCTCATACTTCCATGCGAATGTTGACATCCTGCATTTCAAAAAGTTAGTTAACTGATTTTCAATATCCTGAGGGATATTGGCTCCTACGAGCACCGAGATATCTGGATTATCCTGATCCAGGATAATTTTCTTTACATCCTACTCTGAAGCCTCCACGATATCCTGGGCCCGCATCTTTAATTGCTATCCTGCTTTGGATTTTCTTGAGGCCTTCATTGAAGAGGAGTAGCACTCCTTCGCCTGTTGTTGGTCACTTTCAACTTTGACTACCCCCCAAGGAGTAGGGATCTTGACACACTGATGATAGGTGGAAGGTACAACTTTCATATCGTGAATCCATGGCCTGCCTAATATAATATTATAGCAGGATAATGAGTCCATGACACAAAACCGTTGCATCGAGTTTACTCCTTCGACATATACAGGCAGTTTTATCTCCCCAACAATATTCCTTGCTTCTCCACTAAACCCTACAAGCACAGTGGACTTTGAGGTAATCTCTATCTCGGGGATGTTCATTCTCTTCAAGGTTTCCAATTGGATGATGTTGACTGAGCTGCCATTATCCACCAGTATCCTGCGTACAAAGTGATTAGCAACGTATAAAGTTATTACCAGAGCATCATGATGAGGATCCTGTACAGTATCCTTGTCATCATTATCGAACGTGATCATTTTATCAGTCGTGAGGGTCGATATCCTGGTTGGCTTATTCCCCCTTTCGGCCTTAGCCTCCTTTGTATGTCTTTTGGCCGCAGAATAAGAAGTTTCACAGATATCGGACCCTCCTGAGATAAAGTTAATTATCTTGGCGTCGGCGGGAGGTGATGCTGCTCGTTCAGGATCCTTCTCAATATCCTGACCCTTATCCTTCTTTCTGCCCAGAAGATCCTTCAGATATCCTTTGCCTAGTAGGTAGCTTATTTCTTTCCTCAGGGCAATGCAATCCTTAGTAACATGTCCGAAATCCTCATGGAAGGCACACCATTTGGACTTGTCCTTCCAATCAGCTTTTTTGTTGATTCTTCCGAGGTCACCTGGCTTTATCTCCCAAACCCTGCATAGCATACATTAGTTCAGGAATATTAACAGAAAAACAATTTTCTGACAATTCAGGATACTCCTCAGGATCCTCATTTTCAACAGCGTTCACTTTTTTGCTATCATTCCTGTCATATGGCTTAGAACGATATGTTTTGTATGAGGATTCTGACTTCCTATTAGTTGGTTCATATGTTGAGGATGCATTCATCCTCTCTTGCATTTTCGTATCATCTTCCAGCCTGATATATCTCAAGGCCCTATTTCGAGCTTCGTCCAAGTTCCTGCAAGGATTCATCACAAGATCCTGATAAAACTGGGAATCCTTTGGTAGTCCCATCTTGAATGCTTGGAATGCTGTAGCAACATCAAGGTGTGGGATATCCAAGGATTCCCCGCTGAATTTGTTCACATAATCCCTCAGGGATTCTTGAGGCCCCTGTGTTATTCTGTAGAGGTCACTTGTTAGTTTTTCAAAGCTTCTACTACAAGAAAACTGACTATTAAACAAATTAACTAAATGAGCAAATGATGTAATTGAATAAGGTGGAACGTTTAGAAGCCATTTCAAGGCTGATCCTGTTAGAGTAGAGCCGAAGCCCTTGCACAAGCATGCTTCCTTAAGTTCTGGCGGGATAGGGTTAATCTCCATCCTCTCCCTATACTGGGCAATATGCTCCTCAGGATCCGTCATCCCATCATACAGCTTCATGTTAGGAGTCTGGAATCTCTTTGGGATTTCTGCATCACAAATGGGGTAAGCAAAGTGGGATACGTTGTGACTATCCCAGGATACTTCCGGTATAGGCTGCACTATCCCAGGCACACTTGATATCATATCCTTCAACTTTTGAAGCTCTCTGGTTATCACTGATATCACACCTGCATCCTGCAATGATCCAAGATTATTAGTAACAGGGATACTGGTGTTAACAGACAAGTTACCAGGTTGGTGATTCTGGCTATATCCTGGGGCATATCCTTGGAGCATATCCTGGATCCCTCACAGTCGACATCCTGGTCGAAGAGGGTATCTCAGGAATATGACTCCGAGAATGGCTAGGCACAATATTCCCCCTGTTATCCTCAGCATAAACTGCAGAATTGAAGTTTAAAGCTCTTGGCTGCAAGGGAGTGACAGTATCCTCAGCGGGCCTGCTTGAGCTGGATTTCAAGAGTTGTATCTCTCTTATCAGCATTCGGTTGATCTCCTGCTGCTGCCTCGTTTGTTCCTGTACACTACCAAATAAAGTTAGAATTTCTTCATTAGAGGCCAAAATAGGACCAAATCCCTGAATATTCTGAGCGGGAATAACATCCCGAGCCACATGAATTTCGGTTCCTTATGAAGAGGCTTGCGTTCTCGGAGGAGGTGGTGGAAGCATCGAACCAATTGTTGTAGAGGTTGTAGCAGACACGGTGGAGGAGCTCATGTTTGATCTTGAGGCCATTGTAAATAATGTGGCAAAAAGTTTAGAAAATAGAAAACCGATTAATGATTTTGCAAAGATTTTTAGTAAAAGTAGCACCACTTGCCCCACGGTGGGCGCCAAATTGTTTTGGTCAAAAATTACCTAAGCAATTTAGTGATCAAATTAGTTAAGTGAGGTAGTGTGCTAGAAATATGTGTAAAAAATGTGTTGACAAAATTAGTTATGAAAACAGTTTCAGGATACGGCTCAGGATATAGAGCTGTATCTGTGATCAAACAATGAGCAAAAATGTAAAGGGTGACACGTGATGTACGAGGAAAGCCCTTGATCAATCTAGATCGCCGGCATAAAACCTCGGGAGCTGACAATCGCAGCTGCCTTGTTCTTCTATTGCTTCAAATATCAGGATACAGTGCAGGATATGGCGCAGATCAATGCTAAGTGGTACAACGATTACAAGTGTTGAGTGTTTGTGCGTGATAGAAAGAAAAAAAAAAGTGTGAGTTCGAGAGTGGAGAGTTAAGTGTGTGTTCCTATTGATCTGGCCTCCTATTTATAGTTACAAGTAACAAACTAACTCTCCTATTATTCCGGGATGCTGGGAATATTCCATTCTGAACGTTGGGGGACTCTTTCTACTTGTTTTCCACGTGCTTATTGACTACAAAACCGGGTCTTCAGCTCATATAACCGTTACAATGTCAATAACATTAACCAACATCCGATATTCTCGCGGAATATGCCTTTCTGACCGTTACAAGACCCATTCTTCCACCATCAACGTCCATTTTTCAACCACCTTGAGCGAATCTTCAGGTAGATCACGTCTTTTAACATTGGTACCTTGCTACAAAAGAAAATCGTTAGTAACTACCAGGATACTGCGTCAGGATGTTACCCAATATCCTGGTCTGATATCCTGATCGATACTGCCTCAGGATGTTACCAATATCCTGGTCCGGTATCCTGATCATAAACAACTAACATTAAATCAAGATATATTGTCAGGATATGGGCTCAGAATTTCACCCATAACAATGATGAAGGCGGAATGTTGAACGTGATTAAAGATGGTCCGTGGATTATCAGGTCTCAACCTCTTTTCCTGAACATATGGACACCTACTACCAAGTTGGAGAAGAAAGAAGTAAAACAAGTGCAAGTTTGGGTGAAAATTCATGATGTTCCAATTGCGGCTTATACGGAGGATGGCCTTAGTCTCATAGCTACAACAATTGGGGAGCCAAAGATGCTGGATTCTTTTACTACATCTATGTGTACGGAGTCATGGGGCTGTAGTAGCTATGCTAGAGCTTTGGTGGAAATTTCGGCTGATAAGGAATTCCGTGAGGAGGTCACGATGGCTATACCTGAACCTGACGGGGAGGGTTTTATCAAAGAAACTATGTATGTGGAATATGAATGGAGCCCGCATCGTTGTGCTACATGTTGTATATTTGGTCATTCTAACGACATCTGTCCAAAGAAGCCAATGAAAAATGTTAGATACGAGGATCACAACCGCAATATTATGAGAAATAAACAAGTGAAAAAGATACCGAATGTGGATCAGGAGGGTTATACGGAAGTTCATGGTAAGAAAGTTGCTAGGAAGGTTGGTATACTGGTGAACAAACAAAGAAGTAAATTTGAATATCGCCCGGTGGGATCAAAGACTCAACCGAAGGTTACTAACGATTCAACATCTATGCCTGTTAAAGTGAACAATCCTTTTGAAGTATTGAACCAAGTCGATTCGGAGGAAGGTACAAGCAAGAAAGGGCCGGATATAGGTCAGGAGGATTCGGATGCTGACGTTGACGAGGTATATAATGAAACGGATATTTTTATGCAGCAAGGGTCTCTCAATATTAAGAGCAAACAAGGGGCGGGGCAAGCACTCCTTCTCAGGTAGTTGCTGATGGTTAGTCTAGCAGTATGGAACATAAGGGGGTTGAACCACCCGCTTAAACAAATGGAGGTTCGACAGGCAGTGAAGGATTATAAATTGAGTTTGTGTGCTATTTTAGAGTCGCATGTGAATGTGAATAATCTAGGGAAAGTGTGTAATTCGGTTTTTCGCTCGTGGGATTGGACTTCAAATGGAGGATGGTGTGAAAAAGGCACAAGAATTATTATTGGATGGAACCCTGCAATATTTGATGTGATGATATTAGCGCAATCGTCTCAGGTGATGCACCTCCAACTTATGTTTAAATTGGATAAAAAGATGGTTTTTTGTTCTATTGTCTATGCTTCCAATTATTATGCGACTCGTAGGGAATTGTGGCATCAACTTTCTATACATAAAAACCTTGTTGCTAATAAACCTTGGGTTATTATGGGAGACTTTAATTCAGCTCTAAACATAGAGGATAAATCTATGGGAACGTCTTCTATATCCATTGGCATGAGAGAGTTCCAAGCTTGTGTTGATGACATTGAAGTGGTTGACATAAATCTGACGGGTATCCATTTTACATGGAACCAAAAGCCGAAACAAGGGGTGGGGTTATTAAAGAAAATTGATCGTGTGATGGGGAACACTCCTTTTGTGGCTGAATACCCGAACTCGGTTGCTATTTTCAAGCGATAACGTCTTTCAGATCATTGTCCATGTATTTTATCCATTCTGGAAGCTTTGAAAATGAAGCCGAGATCTTTTAAATTCGCTAATTTTTTGGTTTTTAAACCAGATTTCTTAGAAATTGTCAAAAAGCATTGGGTTTCAAATGTTGAAGGGGTGCACCAATTTAGAGTTGTCAAAAAGCTTCGATTGCTAAAAAACCCGCTTAGATCTTTGTTATTCAAGCAAGGAAATCTTCATAAGAAAGTTGAGAATCTTAGAATGAAGCTGGATGCGATTCAACAAAATATTGATCAGGACCCGTTAAATGTTGATATCCGGGCCGAAGAAGCTGCTACTAGCCGTGATCTACAGGAGGCTTTGTTGGATGAGGAGCGTTTCTTGAAACAAAAATCAAAGGTGGATTGGTTAGCGGCGGGTGACATGAATACTGTTTTTTTTCATTCTTCTTTGAAAGCTAGAAATCATTTTACCAGAATTGAGGTTATTAACGATTCAGGAGGGACTATTTATGAAGGCGATATGGTGTATAAAGCGTTTGTTCAGCACTATGAGAAGTTTTTTGGTTCTCAAGGTGATATAACGCTTGAGCCGGCTCCAGACTTATTGTCACACCCCGACCACGTATAACATACAAAACGTGGCGGAAAACGTCGGGGAGTGTTGTAACAGAATTAATTGTTTCATAACCATGGCATTCAAAGTTGTATTTTATTTATAAACATAAGAGTTACATTGTCTTAAACAGGAAATAAAGAGTTCAGAACATAATTAAACTAAGTCTATCTTCATTTTATGTCTCTAAGGCACAGGTCCACCCTAGTGTCACGATCATCATCCTACGGAAAAGCTCCTGAAAACACATGTGAAAATAGGTACGTCAGCATAAAAATGCCTGTGAGATACATAGGTTTTGTAAAAATAGGATTCATGACTTGTGTTTAAGAAAATGTTTAGTCATGAACCTTGTAATTTGCTTTGTCTTGTAAATCATTTGAAAAACAATAAGATCAGTTGATATGTATAATTAAATGTAAGGTTAAATGAATAACCATGTAAAATGAGTTGTATAAAATAAACTGTTTTGTAAAACAATATCTTGTGAAAAGTATGTTATTTGTATAAAATGTAATATGTCTATACTGAAATGATTTAAATAACGTTACGATATGTAATATTATACAAACACTTATATATAGGAAGTACCAGCGGCGTATCCACCATGTTTGTATCATATTACACACGCCTTGTTACTCAAATCACTTACCCAAACAACCACCAATGTAACTTGTTATGTACAAATCAATTGTCAAGTGTTATTGTGTAAACCATATCAAAATGTCCATGTCTAATGTAAATCACCAAATTTGTAATCAATGTCAATATGTTTATGTTTGATGTAAATCATATAATGTGTATCCCAAAAATGTCATGTATGGCATGTGAAATATATCAACCAAACCATAGGTAATATGCACAAAAACAGGGTATTGAATTAAACATAGTTTAAGTCAAAGTTATGTTTTGTGGAACAAATGCATGCTTTACTGATACAAACATCTATGCGGTATTGTGAAAATGCATACATCCAAGCCTTGAGACTGTGGCGATAAACCCTTAAACAAATTAAAGGTTTATCTAAGTTATGTATATCGAATTCGGTCATTCCTTCCAATCCAAACAAACCCAGGATTTCAGGAACGGGAGTTGTCAATTCCTATGGTACCACTACCTACTAACGAACGGCGTAGCTAATGTTAATGAATGTATTGTTCCATTGTAAACAACCCAAATGTCATACCAAAATGTAAGCATGTGATGAAAACAACTGTACTAAGTATGCACACAATGGGCATACATAGCATGAAATGTAATGTAATGTACTAAGTATGCACACAATGGACATACATAGCATGAAATATAATGTAAAACAATGTACTAAGTATGCACACAATGGGCACAAATAGCATAAAATGTAATGTAAACCAATGTACTAAATACGCACACGATGGGCATACATAGTATGTAATGTAAGGCAATGTACTAAGAACGCACACAATGGGCATACATAGCATGAAATGTAATGAAATCATGTACTATAATTGTCACACCCCCAAATTCCACCTGCGGAGTACCGTCCGCTTGAGGGCGTGACCGACCAGGATCCAGCCACCAATTATACTGAGCATTGAATAATAGTAAGGATGATCACCAACCATAATGGTTAGTAAACACCATAGTTCAAAGTTCAAATGTTTAGGTTCAAATAACAGTTTAAGTAAATAGCGGAAGCATAGGCAAAATAGTTTAAACAAGGTTCATAGTTCAAGTTATTTAGAACCCAGCACGCGGGTTTAGACGACCACTACACTTCCCAAGCTGCAAGCTCCTGAGTCACTGGTTACCTGCAAAGCATGCAGTAAGGGGTCAACAATAATGCTGAGTGAGTTCACTAGTTGTCCAGTTTTAATTACCAAAAACTTGTTTCACCAGTTAATTTATCCGTTTATACATGCCATGGGGAGCTACCCCAAAAGTTAGCGACTAAACTGTTTTTCCAATACCGAACACTAGGTGACCGATGCGTATCCGCATAGTGCCCCGATGTCAATGTTCTATCATCATTGACGGTTGCCTGAGTACATTAGTTCACGACCGATCCCATACCTTGGCACGGTGTGAGGTTGGTAAGACCTAAATAGCGCTATCAACTAATAACCCGTTCGCCTGGCCCCGGCGACTAATCGGTATTATGTAGTAGGGACTTTAAGTGATAGAGTTTCGTTTAGTGCCGTTTGTTGCAATCCGTATAAACAGTAATTAACTAAAAGGTTCCCAATAACAAGGGAAGAAAAGTAAGTTGTATCCCTCAAAAGGGGATAGTGTTGTTTTTAGTTCCGTTTCCCAAACCACCGGGAATACATGCTTTAGGTTGTGAACTCACCTTGGGTTGCTCGGTAGGTTAATTACCCGGTCGATCACGTTGGTCACCACGTCCTAGCATGGTTACCAATATAGGTCAAGTTGGGGTACAAGTCAACACGTATAATCTACACATAACTAACACATAGCATAACATATAATTACCCAATAAGTCATTGGGCCCGTCTAAGTTCTTTAACAGCAACAGTTAACACGTAGCCCACCGAAACAGTAACCAGCATGTACAGTTAATACACTTGGGCCCAATAATTAACAGCCCAGTCGAGAACACACAGTTGCGAGTCGCAACCGGAGGTTGCGGCTTGTCATGGTCTGGTTGCGAGTCGCAACAAGTGTTTCGACCTGTTATGTCTTGGTTGCGAGTCGCAACAGGGGTTTCGACTTGTCATGGTCTGGTTGCGAGTCGCAACCGGTGTAGTCTCGAGTTGTTATGTTTTGGTTGCGAGTCGCAACCGGGGGTTTCGAGTCGCAACCTCGGATACGTGCACAAGAATCCTTCTAGAACCTCTGATGTACTAACCAATGGGATTTCAATTTCATGAGATTTTGTACTAACCAACCAGAATGCTTAAAACATGTTTCTTTGTCTAATATCAAATGAAAATGGATCAAACAGTAGGTTTTTCAAATATTCAAAGCACATTCAACCCACATTCATCCAGTTCATCATTTGCAAGCATGTTCACCCAAAACAAAATACCATTTAGTCATCAACATCGGCCCTATATCTAGCACATTATCACCGATTTAGTCATCATCAACATACACTCGATATTTATGGTTTTGTATATCATTATTCAAGCCAATTCATAGCTAATATTCAAGTAACAAGTCTTAACAAGTTTCATATCAATATGGCAAGAAACATCATCATTTTAAACAACATTTTAAACAACATAACATACAATCATCGGTTAACATATCATGTAAACATATCATGTGAATATTTATTCTAAACATCGAACACCCTATCCTAACCATCATTTATCATTCATATGTCTTATTACTTTGTTATCATGCAAGGGTTCACATTTTTCATTCATCACTTCAATACTTCAAGGCAAATAGCAATGATATACATATAAACACACGGTGATGATCTAAGGTACTAACCGGTTGTGGAAGAACACCGATTATAAGGAAGAAAGTGAGGAAAAGAGGCGTCCGAGTGGTGATGATAAGCTTGACCGAAGCTCCTTGTTGTTGCCGATCGAATCCAAGAGAAGGAGAAGGAGGTGAGCTTGATTGTTAGGGTTTTAGTGGGAGAGAGAGAAGGAGTGTGAGATGAGAGAGTGTGAGAGTGATGTTGCAAAAATGGTGAAAGTTGTGAGGGTTGGCCATATATATCGAGTGGGTTAGGGGTTTCCGGGTGGGCTAAGGTTACGGCCCAACCAGCCCAAGTGTTTACGGTTCACTCGAGACCGAGGGTGGTCTCGAGTCGGGTCCCTTGGGGTCTCGGCCCGCTCATATAACACACATACATATATAATATACACATATTCATCACACGTAGCACAAGGATCGCATAAAATCATCGAGATAACACGCACTAACATTTAATAACGTATATACACATAATGTTGATACAAGATATTTGCTCGGGAAAACCTAGAGTGTCACATTATCCCCAAGTTTTAAGAACTTTCGTCCCGAAAGTTAAGGCAGCCACTGACAAGCTAGTAAAAGTGAGGGCGTTTCAACGGGGTGTCACATCATCCCCCCGTTAGTTTGGAATTTCGTCCCGAAATTCAGTTGTAGCTTCAGTGCTGGGGGTTTCATTTGGGAACAGTTGGGGATACTTGCGCTTCATCTGGTCTTCCCGCTCCCAGGTAAACTCTGGGCCACGGCGTGAGTTCCAACGAACTCGCACGAGAGGTATCTGGCTACGTTTGAGGGTTTTGATCTCACGATCCGTGATCTCAACCGGTTCCTCAGTAAAGTGTAGCTGTTCGTCAATAGTAAGTTCCTTGTAAGGAATGACGAGTGTTTCGTCTGATAGACACTTCTTTAGATTAGATACGTGGAAGACGTTGTGCACAGCACTCAGTTCTTCAGGCAGATTCAATCTGTATGCGGCCGTACCGATCTTTTCGGTAACCTCAAAGGGTCCGACGTATCTTGGATTAAGCTTGCCCCGTTTTCCAAAACGGACCACACCCTTCCAAGGTGAGACCTTAAGTAGAGCCCGTTCGCCAACCTGGAACTCTTGCGGTTTCCTATCTTTATCAGCGTAGTACTTTTGACGGTCACGAGCTGCCGCCATGCGTTGCCTAATCTGGGCAATCTTTTCTGTGGTGTCGACTACATGTTCCGGGCCTGTGATCTGGCTGTCACCAACCTCAGCCCAGCAGAGAGGCGATCGACATTTACGGCCATACAATGCCTCAAAGGGTGCTGCCTGAATGCTGGTGTGGTAGCTGTTGTTGTAGGAGAATTCCACCAACGGTAGGTGCTTCTCCCAATTCTTGCCAAAATCGATCACACATGCCCTAAGCATGTCTTCGAGGGTTTGGATGGTGCGTTCAGACTGCCCATCCGTTTGCGGGTGATAAGCGGTGCTCATGTCTAAACGTGAGCCAAAAGATTTATGCATGGCTTGCCACAATTCAGAAGTAAAACGCGCGTCTCGATCAGAAATAATAGAGGTAGGCACTCCGTGCTTCGAGACCACTTCTTTTAAGTATACCTCTGCTAGGGTAGAGAACTTGTCTGTTTCTTTGATAGCCAGAAAGTGTGCAGACTTAGTTAAGCGATCCACTATTACCCAAATGGTGTCATTTCCTCGTTGAGACCTAGGCAGGCCAGTAACAAAATCCATGGAAATCTGCTCCCATTTCCATTGCGGGATTTCTGGCTGTTGGAGTAGGCCTGATGGTTTCTGATACTCAGCCTTGACTCTTGCACAAGTCAAACATTTCCTGACATAGGTTGCTATGTGGGCTTTCATGCCAGGCCACCAATAGGTAGCCCTCAAGTCGTGGTACATCTTATCTGAACCCGGATGTACTGAGTAACGGGACTTGTGAGCTTCATCCATCACAAGGTCACGTAAATTTCCATAAAGCGGAACCCATATGCGTCCGGCTACGTAGTAAGCACCGTCTTCTTTTTGTTCCAATCGTTGTCTCGATCCTCGTAGGGACTCAGCCCTGATGTTCTCGGCTTTCAATGCTTCAACCTGAGCATCCCGAATTTGAGTAGGGAGGTTCGAGTGGATAGTGAGCTGTAAGGCACGAACGCGCTTGGGTTTGGTCTCCTTTCTGCTGAGGGCATCGGCTACCACATTAGCCTTGCCTGGGTGATATTTGATTGCACACTCGTAGTCATTTAGGAGTTCGACCCATCGGCGTTGCCGCATATTCAACTCCTTTTGTCCCATTATGTGCTGGAGACTCTTGTGATCAGTGTAAATCGTGCACTTGGTGCCGTACAAGTAGTGTCTCCAAAGCTTGAGCGCGAAGACCACAGCTCCAAATTCTAAGTCATGCGTCGTATAGTTCCGTTCGTGGACCTTGAGTTGTCGCGAGGCGTAAGCAATAACTTTCTCACGTTGCATCAATACGCAGCCAAGTCCTTGAATAGAAGCGTCGCAGTAGACGACGAAGTCGTCGGTACCTTCGGGTAAGGAGAGGATAGGGGCACTACAAAGGTTCTTCTTTAGTTCCTGGAAGGCAGATTCCTGAGCATTACTCCATTTGTAAGCAACACCCTTCTGAGTGAGTGTCGTAAGTGGTTGAGCGATCTTAGAGAATCCCTTGATAAATCTTCGATAGTATCCAGCCAATCCCAAGAATTGGCGAACTTCGGTCGGAGTCTTGGGCACAGGCCAATTCTTAATGGACTCAATCTTAGCAGGGTCAACATGAATCCCTTCCTGATTGACGATGTGTCCAAGGAAATGGACTTCTCTAAGCCAGAAATCACATTTCGAGAATTTGGCGTACAGTTGTTCATTGCGAAGGAGTTCGAGGATAAGACGTAGGTGTTGTTCATGCTCCTCTTGGCTCTTCGAGTAGATTAGGATGTCGTCGATAAACACAATTACGAACTTGTCGAGGTAGGGTTTGCATACTCGGTTCATGAGATCCATGAAGATTGCAGGTGCGTTGGTCATACCGAAAGGCATAACAAGGAATTCGTAGTGACCATAGCGGGTTCTGAAAGCAGTCTTAGAGATGTCCTCATCGCGGACTCTCAGCTGGTGATAACCCGATCGCAGATCGATCTTGGAATAATAGCTCGACCCTTGCAGCTGGTCGAACAGGTCGTCGATACGGGGAAGTGGATAGCGGTTCTTGATGGTAACCTTGTTAAGTTCGCGGTAGTCAATGCACATTCGGAATGAGCCATCTTTCTTTTTGACGAAGAGCACTGGGGCTCCCCAGGGTGATGAACTAGGACGGATAAAACCTTTGTCCAAAAGTTCTTGTAGTTGAGTAGAAAGCTCCTTGAGCTCCGCGGGGGCTAATCGATAAGGTGCACGAGCTATAGGCGCTGCTCCGGGAGCTAGCTCGATTTGAAATTCGACCTGACGGTGAGGAGGGAGTCCAGGTAGTTCCTCCGGGAATACCTCGGGATAGTCGCGTACCACTGGAAAATCTTCAATCCTGTTTTACATTTTCTGTGTGTCGGTAATGAGTGCTAAGATAGCGGTGTGCCCTTTTCGTAGACACTTCTGGGCCTTTAAGAATGAAATGATGCTTGTGACTTCTCCGCTCTTGTCGCCTTGAACTATAAGGGGTTTGCCAGGGGGACGGGGAATACGAATAGCTTTCTCCTGGCAGAGGATTTCAGCTCGATGTTTGGATAACCAATCCATACCAATAATGACGTCGAAGCTTCCAAGAAGGATGGGGAAAAGATCGATACAGAAGGTCTGACCAGACAACTCTAATTTGCAGTTACGAATGATGTGTGTGGCCTCGAGGTTTCTACCATTAGCTATTTCAACGGTGTGCTTAGAGCTCAGCGGCGTAAGAGTGAGCTTAAGTTTCTTACTAATACGTAGGGACACATAACTAGCATCTGCTCCGGAATCAAATAGCATGGAAACATAACGATCATTAAGTAGGAACTTACCCGCTACAACGTTGGGGTCATTCCTTGCTTCCCCAGCTCCAATCACAAAAGCTTTTCCTCTAGCACCATTTCCAGCATTGTTGTTATTGTTCCCAGCACCCTGATTGTTGTTGTTTTGATTCAGTTCAGGGCAATCCTTTCGCATGTGCCCCATTGCTCCACACTTGAAGCATCCACGGTTGTTTCCTTGTTGCTGCTGTTGCTGTGGTTGTTGCTGATTCTGCCTAGCGGGGAACTGGCTTCGGCAGTCTTTGGCTTCATGCCCCATCTTGTTGCATCGCTGACATTGACCTTTTCCACATGGCCCACTGTGATGTCGGTTACATTTGTTACACTTAGGGTGGTTTCCTCGATAGCCACCCTGTTGCTGAGGGCCCTTGTTGCTCTCAGTCTTCCTTTGTTGAACTGGGGCCTGAGTGGGGTTAGCATCCTTTCCCTGACTTCCATCCCACTTTCGCTTGTTATCGCCAGAAGTTCCAGCAGTAGCACCGATCCTCTGGGGCAGCTTGCCCTCTTCCACAGCCTGATTGGTGAGTTTGTGAGCAAGACGAACCACGGGCTGTATGGTGTTGAGGTTAGCCGAGGTCACATGGCTTCGGATTTCTGGGACCAAGCCTTTGATGTACAATTCGACCCTTCGATACATAGGTTGGGACATGTTTGGGCAAAGTGCAGCATAGTCGTTGGACTGCTTGGTGTAAGTCTCAATCTCTGATCCAACCATCTTGAGCGCATAGTACTCGTTCTCGAGCTTGTGGATGTCATCCCTGTGACAGTACTCCTCTTTGATCATGTCCTTGAAGTCTTCCCATGCCGTAGCATTAGCAGTTTCCAGACCAAGCATCTGAATCTGTGCTTTCCACCATGAAAGCG
Organism: Helianthus tuberosus; assembly: GCA_030545235.1. NCBI lineage: Eukaryota > Viridiplantae > Streptophyta > Magnoliopsida > Asterales > Asteraceae > Helianthus > Helianthus tuberosus. The sequence goes on along the minus strand of JARYGA010048389.1, from coordinate 14,992 downwards.
CGTTTCCTTCAAGCGTACCCGTTGCGTACTTAACCCAGTTAGCAGGGGGACACTCGCAGACAGCAAAGACAGCTTCGGCCTTTTCAATCCAGTGCAGGAGGCCTATGGCACCCTCAGTGCCGTTGAAAGGGAGAGGCTTGCCATCCATGAAGGTTTTGAAAGTACAAACACGTGGTTGCGCAGGCGCAGGCTGACCTGTTGTGAGAAATGGAGCGAATAGGTTTTAGAGGTGAAAAGACGATGTGGGGGTAGGATCTAAACATCCTATAGCAACGAGGTTACCTCCAGGGTGAGCTGCGAAAGCTGCAGCCACCGTGTTGAGCAAGTTAGCGAATTGAGCCTGAGTCATGTTAACGCTTCCTCTTCCGCGTCCACTCATTGTCTTCATAACCAGAAAACACAGTATGAGTGTGATGTCGTAACGTAGCGAGAATAAGACAGAAGAGAGATGTGTATCTATCTAATTAGGCACACTGGTATGTATAGTAGAGCAGTCAACATAAGATAAATAAGCATGTAAGCACAAGTCCGAGCTAGGAGGTCAGATAAGTCGAGTCTTGCCCTTGGAGTGTAGTGTCGTCACGAGTCACGGGTTATAGTCTGGTTTTTCTCAAAAAGACTTCCCTTTTTAAAACCAAGTTCACTATAACCAATGGCTCTGATACCAATCTGTCACACCCCCAAATTCCACCTGCGGAGTACCGTCCGCTTGAGGGCGTGACCGACCAGGATCCAGCCACCAATTTATACTGAGCATTGAATAATAGTAAGGATGATCACCAACCATAATGGTTAGTAAACACCATAGTTCAAAGTTCAAATGTTTAGGTTCAAATAACAGTTTAAGTAAATAGCGGAAGCATAGGCAAAATAGTTTAAACAAGGTTCATAGTTCAAGTTATTTAGAACCCAGCACGCGGGTTTAGACGACCACTACACTTCCCAAGCTGCAAGCTCCTGAGTCACTGGTTACCTGCAAAGCATGCAGTAAGGGGTCAACAATAATGCTGAGTGAGTTCACTAGTTGTCCAGTTTTAATTACCAAAAACTTGTTTCACCAGTTAATTTATCCGTTTATACATGCCATGGGGAGCTACCCCAAAAGTTAGCGACTAAACTGTTTTTCCAATACCGAACACTAGGTGACCGATGCGTATCCGCATAGTGCCCCGATGTCAATGTTCTATCATCATTGACGGTTGCCTGAGTACATTAGTTCACGACCGATCCCATACCTTGGCACGGTGTGAGGTTGGTAAGACCTAAATAGCGCTATCAACTAATAACCCGTTCGCCTGGCCCCGGCGACTAATCGGTATTATGTAGTAGGGACTTTAAGTGATAGAGTTTCGTTTAGTGCCGTTTGTTGCAATCCGTATAAACAGTAATTAACTAAAAGGTTCCCAATAACAAGGGAAGAAAAGTAAGTTGTATCCCTCAAAAGGGGATAGTGTTGTTTTTAGTTCCATTTCCCAAACCACCGGGAATACATGCTTTAGGTTGTGAACTCACCTTGGGTTGCTCGGTAGGTTAATTACCCGGTCGATCACGTTGGTCACCACGTCCTAGCATGGTTACCAATATAGGTCAAGTTGGGGTACAAGTCAACACGTATAATCTACACATAACTAACACATAGCATGCACAACATATAATTACCCAATAAGTCATTGGGCCCGTCTAAGTTCTTTAACAGCAACAGTTAACAGTTAACACGTAGCCCACCGAAACAGTAACCAGCATGTACAGTTAATACACTTGGGCCCAATAATTAACAGCCCAGTCAAGAACACACAGTTGCGAGTCGCAACCGGAGGTTGCGGCTTGTCATGGTCTGGTTGCGAGTCGCAACAAGTGTTTCGACCTGTTATGTCTTGGTTGCGAGTCGCAACAGGGGTTTCGACTTGTCATGGTCTGGTTGCGAGTCGCAACCGGTGTAGTCTCGAGTTGTTATGTTTTGGTTGCGAGTCGCAACCGGGGGTTTCGAGTCGCAACCTCGGATACGTGCACAAGAATCCTTCTAGAACCTCTGATGTACTAACCAATGGGATTTCAATTTCATGAGATTTTGTACTAACCAACCAGAATGCTTAAAACATGTTTCTTTGTCTAATATCAAATGAAAATGGATCAAACAGTAGGTTTTTCAAATATTCAAAGCACATTCAACCCACATTCATCCAGTTCATCATTTGCAAGCATGTTCACCCAAAACAAAATACCATTTAGTCATCAACATCGGCCCTATATCTAGCACATTATCACCGATTTAGTCATCATCAACATACACTCGATATTTATGGTTTTGTATATCATTATTCAAGCCAATTCATAGCTAATATTCAAGTAACAAGTCTTAACAAGTTTCATATCAATATGGCAAGAAACATCATCATTTTAAACAACATTTTAAACAACATAACATACAATCATCGGTTAACATATCATGTAAACATATCATGTGAATATTTATTCTAAACATCGAACACCCTATCCTAACCATCATTTATCATTCATATGTCTTATTACTTTGTTATCATGCAAGGGTTCACATTTTTCATTCATCACTTCAATACTTCAAGGCAAATAGCAATGATATACATATAAACACACGGTGATGATCTAAGGTACTAACCGGTGGTGGAAGAACACCGATTATAAGGAAGAAAGTGAGGAAAAGAGGCGTCCGAGTGGTGATGATAAGCTTGACCGAAGCTCCTTGTTGTTGCCGATCGAATCCAAGAGAAGGAGAAGGAGGTGAGCTTGATTGTTAGGGTTTTAGTGGGAGAGAGAGAAGGAGTGTGAGATGAGAGAGTGTGAGAGTGATGTTGCAAAAATGGTGAAAGTTGTGAGGGTTGGCCATATATATCGAGTGGGTTAGGGGTTTCCGGGTGGGCTAAGGTTACGGCCCAACCAGCCCAAGTGTTTACGGTTCACTCGAGACCGAGGGTGGTCTCGAGTCGGGTCCCTTGGGGTCTCGGCCCGCTCATATAACACACATACATATATAATATACACATATTCATCACACGTAGCACAAGGATCGCATAAAATCATCGAGATAACACGCACTAACATTTAATAACGTATATACACATAATGTTGATACAAGATATTTGCTCGGGAAAACCTAGAGTGTCACAATAATGTACTAACGAACATAATAAGTATATGATGTGAAAACAGGAAAGCACGAAAGTAACAAGTAGGCACATGTGTTTCACCCCAAAACAGTTTGGAAAACAGTAAAAGAGGGGTCTATGTACTCACTTGAGATTGCTCAGATGTCCTAAGATAACCACCAAGCAATGCTAGAGATCACGGAATCAAACGACACCTAATATAGGTAACTATGTTAATAAACCGGACCTAAATCGGAGGATTTAGATAGAATGAGGGTTCGTAAACCAAACGAGTTTGGAGACTCGTGTCATATGGTTTAACAAAGCCTACATGCTAAATGAAACCTAACCTAAGTGCTTACGACCCATTACGACCCGTTTAGGTAGCTTATGCTACTTTAACGCGTCGTTCGCGTGAAACGCGTTCGGACCGCTTAACTAGTCCTATGACAAGTAATATATGCCTTAACATGTCTAATATGGTTGTCAAATCAGTTTAGATGTCAAAAGTTATGTTACATAAGTTTAAAATGAATTTTGGCATCAAAGGGGTATTTTGGTAATTTACCTAAGGCATATAAACTACCTATCATACAACTACTTAAACAAAGCGACCATAAGGTATAACCTCGGAAGGTTATTCCCTATATACTATGGTCACCTAATGTGTTTGGTCGGATCCTAATGATCGACCAAATGGGTCGGGTTCGAAGGTATAAGCGATTTATTAGATCGCTTACCCTTACGACCCTAGACAACGTGGTAATCATTAGGCATAGTCACAAGGGACTATAACCATCGTGATTACAATCACGTTGCGAAGTTCAAACGAACTTCGCATTGACCATAAACTGGTCAACGCAGAAAGTCAAACAAAGTTTGACTTTCGGACTCGAAAAGCAATAAAAGAACGAAAGAATACTTACGAAGGGTCCCCGAATGCTAATCTAGATCAAAATAGCTCAGGTATGAAACAAAGGTTTCAACTTTTTTTTTTTTTTTTGGGTAAAGGGTTACCCCGGTGATTCTATTATAGACAACCGCCAAATAAGAACAAGTAGTGAGGATGAGTTCCCCACTAGTTCATATACAGGACATGCCCCGTATATGTAAACAAAATAACAAAACAAAACAAGATACCACCTCAATCTAGCCTACTACAATCATGATAATGACTAACTAGTAGACAAACGAAAAAAACAAACAAACGACGTCAACCACCATCATCAAAAATGAAATTGCTATCAACCGGCAGCCCCTTTGCATGAAACAGAAGCCACCTATCCATTGGACACCTTTATGTGAGAGGTGCTTGCCCCTATACTGGAAGACGTAGGATGTGTACCCGATGTCATAAACTCCTTCGTTTCATCATATACATTCTCTACCTCATCATCGTCAGACTCCACATTTAGCTCATGTCCCCCTTTAGATCTCCCTTGGAAGGAACTCCCGTCCCCCCCCCCCCCCAACAAACCCAAGAGCACTAAAAGAATTGTGTGTTTGAACCTTGGACGAACTAATCACTGCCTTTTTCTTCTTATCCACAGGTCTATATTCAAATTTGGGCTTTTGATTGTTAACTTGAAAACCGCTCTTCTTTACATTCTTCTTTGTCTTGACTTCCGTATAACCATCCTCATCTACTTTCTGAATGTTTGTAGGAGGTTTCACTGTCGATCGAATGCCTTTAGGACACTCCTCATAAACATGCCCAAAAACACAGCAATGGGCACATCTCGGGGGTTCCCATTCATACTCCACCCTAATAGTTTCAGTAACATATTTATTCCCATCCAATTCGGGAATAGCCATGGTAAGAGTCTCTTTCAAATCCTGATCAGCCGATATTTCAATGAGAGCCCTAGCATAGCAGCTCCTTCCCCAAGCCTCATTACACATATCAATAGTATACGAATCAAGCCGCACATGATTCCCAATTTTTGAAGCCAGCATGCTTAAACCATCACCAGAATATGCCACTAGAGGGACATCATGCAATTTAACCCAAACTGCAACCTTTTTAACTTCTTCTTTTTTAAGAGTGTTTGTAGGGGACCAAATGTTGAGAAACATAGGTTTGTTACGGATCATCCAGGGACCCCCTTCAAGAACAACATCCATACCCTTTCTGTCTTCAAACTTGAAGAAAAAGAACCCATTCGAATTCATCATAGTTTTCTGAAGACCATGTTTCTTCCAATTTGTTCTCACAAAGTGATCAACTACTGGATACGCAATTCTATCCCCCAGAAAATAACCATAAAGAGTGTTAGCTAACCTGTTGTTAACCTGGCGAACAGAATCAATCGGAAGCACTACATCCACTCCATCCATTGAGACATCTGAGTTTAGAGAACGAAACTTGACTTTAGGAACTTGTTCAGCCGCATCATTGGCCTTCCTAGCAAATTTATCATCATTCTGTTTCTGAATTAAATCACTACCACGCCTAATATCCCCCTGCTCGACCTGTTCATTTAGTACCACATCCGCATAAGATTGGACATGAGCATTATCATCTTGTATCTGATCTTGAACACGAGGAGGACTAACATCCTTCAACGGTAGCACAAATGCTACCTTTCGTTTGTCAAACACCTTCGCATAAATCTGATTAGGAGAATCAGAGCTGCCAATAACATGCTCAGAATCATTAAGCGGCATCATAAAACATACCTTCTTATTCGGCAATTCAGCAACCCTAGACGGCATAAGTGATATTTGTCTAGGCTCAAATGGTTTACCATCAATGTTCTTAATCTTTGTCACAAACACATTAGAATTTTCTGCATCTTGGCCATCCATAACGAGATGTTGCTGTAACCCTAACGAGATGTTGCTGAATAATCAGCAAACAAAAAAACAATCAGCGAACGAATGGATGTTGCTGGAACCCTAACGAGAATCAGCCGACTAAACTTAATCAGCAACCCTAAATCAGCCGACTAAACTTAATCAGCAACCCTCGGCAATTCAGCAACCCTAAACGTTTACAAGCAACCACTCCGCAGATGACCCGTCTTCAAACAGAAATCAAAACGAAACAAGAAAAAAAAAACGGAACCCTAAAAAGCGAATCCCTGACCTGATTACAAATGTTTAACGTCTAAAGGATGAAAACCCTTAGATGCTAAGGATGATCGATCAATACCAGGAACAGCTTTAGACTTCTAGGGTTTCACGATGTCTCCAAAATCGCCCAGAGCCCCATTATCCAGATTGGTTTTTTTGATTTGATGACAAAGGTTTCAACTTAGAGCACATTAGATCAGATTCTAGTGAGTTTGAAGCAAATGGGGGTGGGGTATTTATAGTATTTCCCGAATCGTTAAGAACGTTTCTTAAAATAACGTGATCGAATCTCGTGCGTACATTTGTTGAAATGTTGTGGTGACTAAAAATGGCCCCTAATGAGCTGAAAGGGCAAGTGTGAGTGTGCGGTTGTGAGTTAATCAGCTGAAATCTGCTGACTAATCAGTCTTATCTGATCTGGTTAGGCAGTCGCGTAGCGCTACTGGTAAGGCCCTTAGGGCTCGCGCTACGCCACCACCCCCTGTTTCAGAAATGTTTCAAAAATGACAGTTTTAGTCCCTGCACGTGTTTAAGGCCTTTTTCGATGCGTTTGAGCCCCGTTAACCTCATTTCAAGGCTCTAAAATGCAGTTAAAGTATAGGGAACTCAAAACATGCTCAAAAATATCTCGGATGTCGGTTCTTTTGGTCGTACGGTTGCGTTGTTCGGTTAATTACGACGGAATGCGCATAAGCGCGAAAAACGATCCAAATGACGCGACGAATGGATTTTTCTCATGCCAAACACTAAAATAAAATATTATAGTGCTTACATAAATTTTTGGATGTCCGGATGTATTCAGAACGTAAGTTATGCGCGAAAATGCAAACTTGTGCACTTTTTGACGCTTTTAGTCCCTGAATGACCCAAAAGTTTATCTTAGCACACCGAACCCCTCAAAGCCTATTTCTAAGCTACATAAAGGATATTTAAGGTGTGTTTAACTTATGGTCATGTTCCGGAATGTTCGTTACAGTTCAAATTGGCATACTTTCACAGTTTGTCAAGTTTAGTCCCTGTAAGCGAATTAACTTGTTTTTGCCACACCAAAGCCTTTAAAACTTATTTCTAAGTTATGTAAAGGTTATTTAAGGTATGTTAAGTATATGTTGATGTTCCGGAGTATTTGTCGCATTAAACTGATTACGTTTACGCACCAGTTTGCGTATAACTCTCCAGAAAGCGATATAGAGTTTGAAATTGAATAAAAGTCAAAACATGAAAAATGTAAAGCACAACCAAACAAGCATTGGGATCAAATAACATTGTTTTTTTGATAACTGAACTGTTCACAATGATTTCAGACACAGATGTTACAGTCTCCCCTACTTGTGGAAATTTCGTCCCGAAATTTATTTAGAGGAAACTCGTGGAAAAAGATGCGGATATTTCACCTTCATTTGATCTTCGCGTTCCCAAGTAAACTCGGGTCCACGTTTAGCTTCCCAGCGAACTTTGACCAAAGGAATGCGCTTGCGTTTAAGCCACTTGACTTCACGTTCCATGATTTCCACTGGCTTCTCAACAAATTTCAGTGTTTTGCCAACACGAATTTCGTCAAGCGGTATGTGGAGGTTCTCATTAGCTAAACACCTCTTGAGATTGGACACGTGAAAAGTTGGATGAACATTTCCAAGTTCAGGAGGTAACTCAAGTCTGTAGGCTACCTTACCGATTCTTTCGACGATCTTGAATGGTCCAACATATCTAGGTGCAAGTTTTCCTTTCTTTCCAAATCTGATCACACCTTTCCAAGGTGAGACCTTAAGTAATACTCGATCACCGACTTGAAATTCCAAGGGCTTGCGTTTTGGGTCTGCGTAACTCTTCTGACGGCTTCTAGCTGTCTGAAGGTTATCACGAACTTTCTTTATCTTGTCAGTTGTCTCTAAAATGAGTGCAGGTCCAGTAAGTTGAGCCTCGCCGATCTCATTCCAGCAGACTGGTGAACGACATTTTCGACCATAGAGAGCCTCGAAAGGAGCCATTTTGATGCTGGTGTGATAACTGTTGTTGTAGGAGAAGTCAATCAATGGAAGATGTGAATCCCAACTACCACCAAAGTCGATCACACAAGCTCTAAGCATATCCTCCAGAGTCTGGATTGTTCTTTCAGATTGACCATCCGTTTTCGGATGATAAGCTGTGCTCAGATTAAGTTGGGTCCCCATAGCAGATTGCATGGTTCTCCAAAAATGAGAAGTGAAACGAGCATCTCTGTCAGAAATGATGTTCAAAGGAACACCATGTCGAGCTATAATTTCGTCCACATAGATTTTAGCAAGTTTGTCAGCAGAAAAATCCTCACGGATTGGCAAGAAATGCGCTGACTTAGTAAGACGATCAACGACTACCCAGATGGCATCATGACCTTTCTTTGTGCGTGGAAGTTTAGTAATGAGATCCATAGTAATGTTTTCCCATTTCCAAACTGGGATCTCTGGTTGCACCAACAAACCCGAAGGACGCTGATGTTCAGCCTTAACCTTAAGACAAGTAAGGCATTTTGATACGTATAAGGCAATGTCTTTCTTCATACCAGGCCACCAATACTGAATACGAAGATCTTTATACATCTTATCTGAGCCCGGATGAATAGAATAACGAGACTTATGGGCTTCATCCATAAGCAAGGTACGGAGATCATCCTGGCTTGGGACCCACAAACGGTCCATGAAGTAGTACGATCCATTGTCCTTCAGTTCTAGATCAGGTGTTATGTGATAGGGAAATTCCCTATCCATCAAACCTTGTGAAACACAAGATTGTTGAGCCTGAGATATGCGTGCTTGGATATCAGATCGAGCTTGAATAACAGATTGAACACGTACACAATGAAGCTTAGTACGTTCCTTACGACTCAATGCATCAGCTACGACATTCGCCTTACCAGGATGGTAGCGAATTTCGCAGTCATAGTCGTTTAAAAGCTCAACCCAACGTCGTTGCCTCATGTTGAGATCTTTCTGGTTGAAGATATGCTAAAGACTTTTGTGGTCCGTGAAAACCACACATTTTGTACCGTACAAATAGTGTCTCCAGATCTTAAGAGCGAAGACAATTGCACCCAACTCAAGATCATGAGTGGTGTAGTTCTTCTCATGTATCTTCAACTGCCTCGATGCATATGCTATGACTTTGTTCCTTTGCATCAGGACGCAGCCAAGACCCAATTTAGATGCATCGCAATAAACGATGAAATCATCATTGCCCTTAGGCAAAGTTAGAACAGGCGCGTCGCAAAGCTTTTGCTTCAAGTGTTGAAAAGCTTCCTCTTGTTTGAATCCCCAGTCAAAGGGTTTGTTCTTCTGAGTTAGAGCAGTTAGAGGAACTGCAATCTTTGAGAAGTTCTCAATGAAGCGGCGGTAATAATCCGCTAGACCGAGAAAAGAACGAACCTCAGTGGGAGTAGTAGGCGTATCCCAATCCTTAATCGCACTGATCTTGGAGGGATTTACATGAATACCTTGTTCGTTGATGATATGTCCTAAGAATTGAACTTCTTTAAGCCAGAATTCACGCTTGGAGAATTTGGCGAAAAGTTGCTCTTTCTTTAGGAGTTCCAGAGTAAGACGAAGATGTTGCTCGTGATCAGCTCGCGTCTTAGAATAAATCAAGATGTCGTCAATAAAAACAATGACGAACTGATCCAAATAAGGTTTACAGACCCTATTCATTAAGTCCATGAAAACAACAAGAGCATTAGTCAAACCTAATGGCATGACTGTGAACTCGTAATGCCCATAACGAGTGCGGAAAGCTGTCTTGGGAATATCTTCTTCATGTACACGAAGTTGATGATATCCGGAACGTAGATCAATCTTCGAAAAATAAGAAGCGCCCTGTAACTGATCAAAGAGATCATCTATGCGAGGTAGGGGATATCGATTCTTGATGGTAAGCTTGTTAAGCTCACGATAATCGATACACATCCTAAAGGATCCATCCTTCTTCTTGACAAAAAGAACGGGAGCACCCCAAGGTAAAAAGCTGGGACGGATAAAGCCTTTGTCAGAGAGCTCCTGAAGCTGCTTAGACAACTCTTGCATCTCAGACGGTGCAAGACGATATGGAGCTCTGGCAATAGGATTTGCACCAGGTACGAGATCAATGCGGAACTCGACTTGGCGTGCTGGGGGTAGACCAGGTAACTCTTCAGGGAATACTTCAGAATAATCCCGAACGACAGGAATATCTGAAATAGACTTACCCTTGCCTTTATCTGTTGTAACATGTGCTAAGAAAGCCACATAGTTCTTCCGCAGATACTTCCGAGCTTTAAAACAAGACATGAGCTTGAGACCACCAGACGGTTTCTCACCTTGAGCTTGTAGGATCTCGCCTGTCGAAAGCGGCACACGAACAATCTTCTCAGAACAAACTATCTCTGCGCGATGCTTAGATAACCAATCCATACCCACTATAACGTCGAAGCTTCCAAGTTGCATTGGCGTGAGGTCAATAGGAAAAAGATGGTCGTTAAGGTTTAACTTGCAGTTGCGTAGAACAGATTCAAGAACAATGGGTTCACCACTAGCAACTTCTACTGTCAAGGGTTTTCCTAGTTTCATTCTAGACACGCGAAGCATTGGCTCAAAAGACAATGACACAAAACTCTTGTCGGCACCCGAATAAAAAAGAACAGATGCAGGTTGATTATTAATAAAGAACGTACCGTTCACCACATTATCGTCCGCCTGCGCCTCTTGGGCATTCATGTTGAAGACTCGCCCTCGAGCCTGAGCCTGATTCTGGTTTGCATTCACCAATCTTGGACATTGATTACGGTAGTGGGTCAGATCCCCACAGTTATAACAAGCACCTGGTGGGTAGTGTGGTCGTGCAGCTTGACCCTATTGCTGAGCAAGAGGCTGAGCAACTTGTTGAGCCGGGTTCTGAACTGCCCGATTCTGAGCAAATCGACAAACATTGGCAAGATGACCTGGCTTCCCACAGTTATTACAGAAACGGCACTGATGTTGCGACTGATGGTGGCTGTTGCATCTATTGCACAAAGGTGCATTCCCTGAATAGGGTTTCTTTGCTGGAGGCTGTGCGGGTTGGTTGGGAGCTGCCTGGTTGGCTTGGGCAGTGACAGCATAGTTTTGGGAAGCCTTACGCTTCCTTGCCCTTTTCGATGAACCAGAATCCTTTCCATTCTTGTTTTGACCTTTCTTGTTATCTTCCTTGTCAGACGACTGTTTCTTGCCCTTGTCACCCTTCCTGCGTAACTTATTCTTCCGAATCTGCGACTCAGTCAATGTCGCTGCTAACTCGATAGCCTGACGGAGTGTGGCAGGGTTACTACCAGTAATGATGTCTTGTACTGAGTCAGGTAGACCATCGATGTATCTTTCGATAGCCTTGTCGAGTGGGGTGACCATCGTTGGGCATAGCAAACTCAGCTCCTCAAACCTGTCAGTATAAGCCCTGTGCTCACCACTATCTTGCTTCAAAACATCAAACTCTTTCTCCAACGCTCGCTGTTCATGACGAGGACAGAACTCCCTCATCATAAGGGCCCTAAGTTCAGCCCAAGTTTGTGCTAGAGCAACTTCTGCACCCCGGTCTCTCATAACCCCGTTCCACCATGTGAGAGCCCTCTTCTAAAACACGCTCGAAGAAAACTCGACCTTGCGATTATCCGGACACTGCACGTGGCGGAAAGTATTCTCAATGCTCTCGAACCACAGAAGAAGCCCAGTCGCTCCTTCAGAACCACTAAACTTGAGTGGTTTAGCCGAGTTAAAATCCTTGTATTTGCATGGAGCATTGTTGTTGTTGTTGGCTTGGTGCCATTGAGCAAAGAGATTTGGAAATTGAGCAGCCATCTGATGCGCAATAATTTCTGCCAGTTCGGCAGTCGCAATCAGATTGTCGCGTCGAGGAGGCATTCTAAAAGAGGAAAACATGAAAGGAAACGAGTGAGATGATTGGATGAAGAGAATGAGATGGAACAAAATTAACAAAAGAAAAGGTGGTGGTCATTTGTCCGCATTACCAAGCAAACAAACGACACACAGTGACTAATCAAAGTAAATGGATTAAAAATAATGTATTGCGAAGACATGCTCGCCTATAAGTGAACACTCATCCCAAGAATTCCCAGGTAAGCACAACTGGTCTCGCGTCTGATGAGATATATACGAAGTGCTTGCCTAGACAGAAAACCCAGAATACAGGCATTCACTCTTCCAGTTTGCACGTGTTCACATTATTTAAAACCCAAAACGTTGACGAGATTTTGAAAATTTGAAGGCACAAGGAAATTTAGTCAAACTGGAAGGGTTCAAAACCTTACAAAAGAGGGCTCAAAACCATGTAATAAATTATCCAAAAACAGAAGATTGTTTTTTTTCAAAAATCGTTTCGGAAAATTGGGTTCTTGTTTTGATAATCACCTAAGGATAGGTGATGTGCATGATTTAAGATCTAAACACAAGATAACTTGTGTTAGGTTCCTAGAAAGGTTATAGTCTAGGTCAAAGCATTACTAATAACCTAATTCCCTATAACCATTGGCTCTGATACCAACTCTTCTGTCACACCCCGACCACGTATAACATACAAAACGTGGCGGAAAACGTCGGGGAGTGTTGTAACAGAATTAATTGTTTCATAACCATGGCATTCAAAGTTGTATTTTATTTATAAACATAAGAGTTACATTGTCTTAAACAGGAAATAAAGAGTTCAGAACATAATTAAACTAAGTCTATCTTCATTTTATGTCTCTAAGGCACAGGTCCGCCCTAGTGTCACGATCATCATCCTACGGAAAAGCTCCTGAAAACACATGTGAAAATAGGTACGTCAGCATAAAAATGCCTGTGAGATACATAGGTTTTGTAAAAATAGGATTCATGACTTGTGTTTAAGAAAATGTTTAGTCATGAACCTTGTAATTTGCTTTGTCTTGTAAATCATTTGAAAAACAATAAGATCAGTTGATATGTATAATTAAATGTAAGGTTAAATGAATAACCATGTAAAATGAGTTGTATAAAATAAACTGTTTTGTAAAACAATATCTTGTGAAAAGTATGTTATTTGTATAAAATGTAATATGTCTATACTGAAATGATTTAAATAACGTTACGATATGTAATATTATACAAACACTTATATATAGGAAGTACCAACGGCGTATCCACCATGTTTGTATCATATTACACACGCCTCGTTACTCAAATCACTTACCCAAACAACCACCAATGTAACTTGTTCATGTACAAATCAATTGTCAAGTGTTATTGTGTAAACCATATCAAAATGTCCATGTCTAATGTAAATCACCAAATTTGTAATCAATGTCAACATGTTTATGTTTGATGTAAATCATATAATGTGTATCCCAAAAATGTCATGTATGGCATGTGAAATATATCAACCAAACCAAACGCATCGAAAATAGCTTAAACGGAAAAATTGACACACCAACTAGTTAGACATGTTTGAACATAACCCTAGGCGATCTTGCTTCTTCACGAAATCCGTGATTCTTCTTTGTGATCTATTGTATAACAGTCTGTGATTGTAGTTTTGATTCTGTCAAATCTCTATAACGAACTAGTTAGCAATTGTGACCAATTTCGAATTTAGGGTTTTTTTTTGTTTCTTCTTTTCAATCGCCTCCTTAGTGTTTAATTTGATATTCTGATGTATTAATCTGATTGTTTTTTATTGCGGTTAACTGAGATTAATTTAGCTAGATCGAAAACATTGGATTAATCGGTTAAGGGCTGAAGATTAACACTAGGGTTTTTCGGATTAGGGTTTCTTGGTGCCGCATGTTTCTTCGTTGATTGAGATTTACGTTTTTGTCGTGCATGGAGAGAAATAAGGATACAGGTTTGGAGGATTTAGGGTTTCACTCGTTCACTGAAAAGCTGCATGGAGATATTTTTATCTCTAAGACCAATGCTATGCCGTCGAACCCTCAGGAGGGGCGTCCTAATCTTGATTTGTTTATTAATAGTCTTGATGCTATGTCTTTGAAAATTGATGGTAAACCGTTAGCTCCTAATCGAACTCTGAATATTGATGGTAACCCGTTAGCTCCTAGACGTGGAATTGTGTCAAGTAATCAGTATGAACCTCGAATGATGAATGTAATTGACGAGTTGGAAAAAATAACAGTTCCTGTGGAAAATGTTTATGCGAATAAGCAACAGGAGGAACAGGTATCTTATGCGCAGAAGGTGATGATGAATCCTAGTACTAAACGTGAAGTTAACTTCAGAAAATTGGAATCCATGGAGACTCACCAAGAAGCTGATATAGTAATTCCAAGGGAGGTAGTTAAGAAGGTCCAAGACAGGTTTGACAATGTTTTATTTGGATACTTTCTGGGGAATAGATTACCGTTCCCAGTGGTTGAGTATTATGTTAAAAATGTGTGGTCGAAGTTTGGATCTGCAAGATTATGATGAATGCTGAAGGTTTCTTTTTCTTCAAATTTGATTCTAAGGAAGGAATGCATAAAGTTCTTGAGGGAGGGCCTTGGTTAATTCGCAAAGTTCCATTATTTCTTAATATCTGGTCGCCATCAGTTAGTCTGAAAAAGGAAGGAATAAAGTCGGTTCCTATATGGGTTAAGCTTCATAATGTTCCGATCTCTATCTATACGGATGATGGCCTTAGTTTGTTGGCATCGAAGATTGGAGTCCCAAAGAGATTGGATAGCTATACAACGGATATGTGTGCCAATAGTTGGGGTAGGAGCAGTTTTGCTAGAGCTTTGATTGAGGTTAGTGCAGATGAGGTTCTTAAGGATCAAATAGTTGTAGCCATTC
>JARYGA010048388.1:0-21188 GCA_030545235.1 Helianthus tuberosus | reverse complement strand
CAAAGGACCTGCAAAACACCACTAGACAAACATTTAACCAATTTAAGGTGAAAATGCAAAAAACAACGACTAAAATAGGGGGGGTATATATTGAAAACAATGTTGTCGTTTAGACACATCAAATATCCTCACATTTAGGCGTTGCTTATCCCTAATTAATAATTTTATTAAAACTTCAGCACCTTATCCAATTATATAACACTTATCCACCAAGACCAATGTTATTCCTAAATCATGAATCCAAACTCAATTCCCAAGACTTACAAAGGCATGAGATTGAAAACCTTAACAAGTCATTTTGGTATTACATTGTCAAAAAAAAAGATACTTCAACATCGATCAGTCCACCCCTATTAAACACCTTTGTAGTACATCCCATCACAATATACACTCCCCTCGGTTGATTTATAAATCTAGCCTAAGATGTACTAGTAAATACTTAAAAAGCTCAAAACCTAGCTATAACTACCATTTTCATAGGCTTGTACAGATTTCAATAGCCTACATCAACAAATAAATCTAACAGATAATAAAGACATTTTTATGGGTTTTTGGTTCAAGGGTTAAAAGGTAGTAACAAAGAAATGAAATTGGGTACACAAAAGGCTAATCATTCTATAATTCAATTTTGTTATAATTCATAGCTCTTTAACTAGCAACTAACTTTAAATCACCAAACTGGGTTCTTTGATCTCCACACTTATTTTTTCTCACTTTCTTCTTTTTTGTTTTCTTTCGCAACTTTTATTTTTCTTTATTTTCTCACAACCTTTTCTTTTCATATTAATTTCTTTTGCCATCACTTTGTTGTAACTGACAAGTGGTGCAATCTGGGCGACTTTTTTATATGTATTGTTTACTATATAGAGTGTCGTGCGCCCTGCACTTTTGCCTTGCCAAATGGTTCGCGTTGATATGCAAAAAATACAACATATAAATCATATCAAATGAGGTATAAGAACAACCCTTTTTAAGTAATAATGCTGGAAAAAGTACGTTTCTTTGTTTACTTTTGATTTTCAGGATTAAAAGAGCTTAAACGGACAAAAGGAACAAATTAACGGCTAAAACTAACATAAAAACGAAGAAAAGAAGTTGGCACACTATACCGACCCTCAAAGCTTCACCCCAAAGACAAAAATAACAAGACCAGAACCAAAGCACGGGGTCGTGGCCCCAAGTAGTTTCCTAGAGAATAAAGACAAACAGAAAACGAAAAGGGACATGGGACTATGTCTCCTAAGCACGGGCCGTGGTCAACTCTTAGATTTGCAAATCTAGGTTTGTACAACAAGTACAGAAGACACAGGGTCGTGCCATTGACACACGGGGTCGTGTGTGCAGAAGAGTTGACACCAACATTAAATGAAGATAGAGAATGGAAGGACATGGGGCCGTGCCAACCAGGCACGGGGCCGTGTGAAGCTACGTTTTCAAGTATAAAAGGAGGTGCTTAGTTCATTTCCAAACCATCCCTTGGAAAAACACTCTCCCACACCTTCCACCACTCCACCCCCACAATACCACCATCATCCACCACTTTCCTCCGTCATCCATACTTAGAGTTTGTGGGTAGTCTCGGGATCCAAGATCGATAGTAAGAGTTTTTGTCAAACAAATGCCATGCTTAGCTAATCTCTTACATCACTTGGTGAAGACAAAATCATTTATGTATTACTTTTGATTTCCTAGCTTTGGTAACTTTTTATTTGGGTTTGTATTAATGACTTTAATAACTAGTTTTTTATATTGAAGGTGAACTTTACTTAGTTATTTCTTCATGTTTTGTTGATTCACTCATTATTGTCTTTACGATCTATATAAAGCGCGTTAACTGCCAGGAAGGGGGTAAGAAGGGTGGTTGGGTAATGTTCTTACCTCGTATAGTGTATAGATCCTACGAGGAACTGATTCAAGCTTATTAGGACTTCCCTTGAGGCAGATAGCATCAAATTGGGGGAAGTAAGAACGACTTGTAATCCCTTATAAACAAATGGCCGAGGGTAGCGTTGCCTCCAAAAGTGGGACATGTCACTTTTTGTTACTTAATTATCTTTCAATAATCTGGCCTTGCGGGACTGTATCCCTGCCGACTCAGACAAATATGGCTGAGGGTAGTATTGCCTCCAAAAGAGCAACATGCCACAATAACTAAGATAATCTCCTAAAATACCCAAAGCAAGGAAATCATCAAAAGATACATAAATGACGAGTCAGATCCAAGTGATTCTATCATGTGCATTTGTTTTCTTTATTTATTTATTTTGTTTCTTTATTACTATTTATTAAAAACAAAAACAAAATTTTTCTCTCGATATTTGGTTAGATTAGATGTCAACGATATTCTGGTATTAAAAGCTCTTATGTCCTTGGACGACCTCTGTATCTTATCATCACTATACTACGTCAACGATGAGTGCACTTGCCTTAGCGTGTTGTAGAGAGTGATAGTTTTATATCATGTTTTATAAATTTAAAGCTTGATTAAAGGGGGTAAAAAGGTACTAATAATATGCAAGAAAAAATTCATACGCTCGTGACACGTCAAGTTTTGGCGCTGTTGTCGGGGACACAAGAATTTTATAAAAGTTTAAAATCGACAGCCTAATCATTTTATGCTTTTCTAAATTTTCTTTTTATATTTTTCTTCTTTTTCTCTTATTTTTCTACTTTCTGCAGGAATAACACAGGGCCGTGTTTGATCAACACGGGGCTGTGTTAGACCTACAATATCTGGGAAGAGCTGTTTTCTTGTTACTGGAACAGAGACACAGGGACGTGTTACAGGAGCACGGGGCCGTGTCAACCTTCCAGCATTTGGGAACCTGAAAACAAAAACTTTTTTCTGGACCGCACAGGGTCGTGCTACTTTTCTGATCAGGCATTTTTTTGTTTTTGTTCGCAGAAA
Source organism: Helianthus tuberosus (assembly GCA_030545235.1). Taxonomy (NCBI): domain Eukaryota; kingdom Viridiplantae; phylum Streptophyta; class Magnoliopsida; order Asterales; family Asteraceae; genus Helianthus; species Helianthus tuberosus. Next base: position 18,280 of record JARYGA010048388.1, on the reverse strand, counting down.
GTCACGCAACTCTGTATAATTCGCCGAAAATACAACCTGGAGCATGACCTCCAGCTCCGACAAAGACATAAAAGTGATACTCAACAAACCTAAGCGCTTTTAGAGAAAAAAACTACACGCTAAAAACCGACAAAAAGCCTCAACCCAAAATCTCCCCATGGCGGATCAACCCACTCTCATGAATTACCTACAGCCTATGGTCGGTAATATTGGAGTCGCTATTAACCCTCCTAATGCCAATCCTAATAAATTTGAGCTTCGACCATACCTGATCCAAATGCTCCAAAATTCCACCACCTTTCATGGCCTACTCGATGAAGATCCCCATTTGCATATTACCATTTTTTTAGAAATATGTGACACCTTTCAGATCAATGGAGCCTCCAAATGATGCTATCCAGCTCCGTATGTTCCCTTTTTCCCTCAAAAAACCGAGCAAAAGCTTGCCTAAACACCCTTCCGAGTGGGTCCGTGCACATTTGGGATGAACTTGCCTAAAAATTTCTCTACAAATATTTCTCTCCCATTAAAATCGCCAGACTCATGACCGAGATCAACTCTTACTCTCAAAACGACGGGGAATCATTGTGCGAGACGTGGGAAAAGTTCAAAGAGCTAGTAAGAAAATGCCCACATCACGGTCTTGAACATTGGCAACAAGTGTCCATTTTCTACAATGGACTCTTACCACACACAAGCCAAATCCTTGATTCCGGCTCTGAGATACTCCTTTGGAATCGGCGCCCCGAGGAAATTTATAATCAAATTGAAGAAATTGCTCAAAATAGTTTTCAATGGCACACTCTTAGGGGTTCAAAATCCATAGCCCCGGGTGCCCACAAAGTGGATGAAACCACTTCTTTGCAAGCCCAAATTGAAGCCTTAACTTCAAAAATAAAGAAACTTGAATTAAATAAAACGGCTTCGGTTATGGCTTGCAAAGGATGCGACAACCCCCATGAAAACTAGAGTTGTATGAAAGATTTAGAAAATCAAACAGAAATGGTAAATTACCTAAATAACCGACCACGACCACCGGGAGCTCCAAGTAACTATTTCACTCTCAAGTGGCAAAATCATCCCAATAAAATCAAAATCAACGATCTAACTTTCAACAACAACCCCGAAATGAGCAACAAGGCTTCCAACCACAACAAGGAGGAAGAGAAAGACTTAAGGATCTAATCACTCGTCTTTTCTCCGAATCCGAAAAAAGGTATGCGGAAAGGATCCTACAAACCGATGCCGAACTTAGGAACCAACGGGATAGCATGTAAACTATTGAAAAACAAGTAAACCAACTAGCCTAAAATTTCTCTGAAAGACCACAAGGAGCCTTGCCTAATAATACTGAACCAAACCCGAAAGCCCAAGTAAACGTTATCAACTTTAGAAACCGGAAGGTAGGACCTGATGATGAACCATCACCATCCCAAAATACCACACAAACCACAAACACACTCATCTCTAAAAGAAAAGAAGAGACTCAACCCTAAATCAACGAACCCATCAGACCACCACCGGTCCCTTACCTCGGTCGTTTACTACGGCAAAAGACCGGTGAGCAATTCATTAAGTTCGTGAAATTACTTAAACAACTTCACATCAATCTCCCTTTTGTAGAAGTCCTCACTCAATTGTCAAAATACTCCAAGTTCATGAGGGACTTTCTCTCCCACAAGAGGAAGATTAATCAATCTAACAAGTCAACTTAAGTGAATAATGCTCGGCGGCACTCCTTAACAAACTCCCACAAAAGAAGATTGATCCCGGAAGCTTCACCACTCCTTGCTCCATTGGAGGATCACTGGTAAGTAACACACTTGCCGACCTAGGGGCTAGCATTAACTTGATGCCCACTTCTATGTTCAACCGACTCGGGTTAGGAAAACCGCATCCCACAAAGATGAGCATCCAACTTGCAGATAGGTCGGTAAAATACCCTCAATGCGTCATAGAAAATCTCTTGGCCGAGGTCGGGGAATTTGTTTTCTTGGCCGACTTTGTAATCCTAGAAATGGAGGAAGACACCAAAATCCCGCTCATACTAGGAAGACCATTCCTTGCCACCGCACGGGCCATGGTGGATATGAGTGATGGAAGGTTAACATTGAGGGTAGGAGACAAGGAGATGAAGTTTGATGTAGGAAAATGGGTGGAGGTGGACCCAGTCAAATATCTCAAAGCAATAGACTTAAGCCTCGACTACACCTTTAGTCGGTGCATCTCGGGATGCGAGTCATCCCGCTCGGGTAACATTTGACCAACATTGGGTCTAGCCAAGGACCCTTATAAACATGGCGCACCATGGAGGCATTCCATGGACTATCCATCAATAAAGTAGTTTAATTTTAGTGTAACTTTTAGTTAATGCTTTTATTTTTTAAGTTTTTCTCTTTGTAGGAGTAGAATACACTCAAAAGGATGGTGAGAAGGTCAAAGGACATTGACCCAGCACCCCATGTATAAAAGCAGACGGCCCCCGACTGAAAATCTTCAATTCCGTAAGTGTAGCACCGGGCCGTGTCAAGCAAGCACGCCCCCGTGCCCCACGTCTGCTGTAACAATTTTGATTCTATAACCTTGACATGGTGTCGTGTCCCATGGGCACGCCCCCGGGTTTGCTTTTTGGAAAAATTCGATACTGGCACTTTTGACACGGGGTTGTAGCTCCCACACACGTGGCCGTGTCAAGTGCTTATTTTCTGAAAATTTTGTTATTTTTAACACACATATTACACATTTAATTAATTTATCCAATTTTGGATATATTGAGGACAATGTGTAATTTAAGTGTGGGGGAACTTAATAAGTTGAATATTGTTTATCCTAAAAACGAGCCTTACACAAAACTCTACTTAGAACCGCTAAAACACCCCAAATATTTTTCAAAACTTTCTTTTTATTTTCTTTTCTCTTGTTTATAGTGTAAGTTAAGAAATCAAGTTCTAAAAAAGTTCAAGTTTGTGTAAATATTTACAACCGATAGCGTCGTGAGAAAAAAAAGGAACCATACAAGAAATATTTATAAAAAGGGCATGACAAATTTTTAAAGTTTGATTGTATATATACTTTCACATTTTTACCCTTTCCATAAACTAGTGAGTTTTGAGCCTTTAACGACCATCCACTACCATATCTATACTAAATGCCCATTCTTCATTTTTTTTTGTGAATAGCTCGTACGGTTCCTACAAATCTAGAACTTGATAAGACAATACATTCTCAGTCCTTACCAACTAATCTAAGTAAGTATATGGATGAGGCATTGGGATTTTAAACCCTTTTCTATTTCAACTTTATTTTTATCTTTATCTCCCAAAAAAAAAACACAAAAATTCTCCAAGTTAACCCCTTTGAGCCTAAAACTTTTCATTTCAAAACCACAAACACACCATCACCTAAAAGCCATACATTTATCTTTACACCTTTCATTTTAGTAAAAAAGTCGGTTCTTTTGAAAAAACGCAAAAATATGTGACTAAGGCTTATTAAAAAAAAAAACTATTCTTTAAAGTGCTTGAAATTAATAAGCAAATATGTTTCTTAAAAGCACTTACTTAGTTCATAAAGTCACAAATCAAATTTTCAAAACAAACCCGACTTTTTATGCTTTTAGCCACTTTAAATAAAACTACCCTACCTTTAACCAAAAACCTACCCTTTCAAAAGTCCTCTTGATATTTGCAAATATTAAGTAAAAAATGAGGAGGTTTGATTGATTGTCAAGCTTATGGTAGGAGTAAGTTTCGTATCGGGACCGAGCGTTTCAATTATACATTTTGGCCGAGTGTTGAGTGACCACTTGTGAGGTATGTGAATGTATATATAGCTTAAGTAGATTTTAAAATATAGAGTTAATTACACAGATGGACCCTATGGTTTATAGTTAGTTTCACCTTTGGGTACTAATTTTTTTTAACAGGTTTAGGTTTTATGGTTTTAATTTTGTAACACATTTGGGTACTAACACCAAAATTAGTTAATTTTATCAATAAATGACTAAAATACCCTTCTATTTTTTTTTAATTTTATCAATGTAACACCTTTGGGTACTAACACCTAATTTAATTTAAGTTTAAATTAATTTTACAAAATCTATTTATTTTTTTTTATTTTCATCTTTTTATTAAATTTCTTATTTAACATAAAATCTATTAGTTACACCAGTTTTTTTTTTTGTTCATTTACATTTTACTATTTTAGAACTTATACAGTTTCTATGTTTATTATATTGATCACTGAGATATAAATTATTTTAAATTATTCTCATGTTAATTAAATATATATATATCACCATAAGCAAAACAAAGCTCTTGAGAATCAGGCATTTTGCATCAATGGAGTTTGATCGTAGGTATCGACCCTATTAATTGAAGTTCCCGACATATTTTGAGAGTTTCACATCTAATATGTCCATGTATGCCCACCTAAAATTAAAATACTAAAAAATATCGCGTTAATTAAAAAGATAGAAACTGTATAAGTTCTAAAATAGTAAAATGTAGATGAACAAAAAAAAATACTGGTGTAACTAATAGATTTTTTGTTAAATAAGAAATTTAATAAAAAGATGAAAAAAATAGATTTTATGTTAATTAAGAGATATAATAAAAAGATGAGAATAAAAAATAGATTGTATAAAATTGATTTAAACTTAAATAAAAGTGTTAGTACCCAAAGGTGTTACATTGATAAAATAAAAAAAAAATGAAAGGGTATTTTAGTCATTATATCGATAAAATTAACTAATTTTGGTGATAGTATCCAAATGTGTTACAAAATTGAAATCATAAAACCTGAACCTGTTAAAAAAAGTTAGTACCAAAAGGTGAAACTAGCTATAAACCATAGGGTACATCTGTGTAACTCTAAAATATATGTTATGCTTATAAATATTTGTTTTTTTTTTTCCTAAAAAGCTTCAAATAAATTATGACGAATAGGATTGTAAATAAAATAAAAACAAAAATAATTAATAAACTTGGATTCCCGACACTCTATACACAAGACCCAAAACTTCTCTTTTACGCATTCTATTTGGGAGTGTAAACAATAATATAAGAGTTTTGCTTCAAGACAAGCAAAGATTCAAGTGTGGGGGTATTTGATATGCAGAAAATACAACATATAAATCATATCAAATGAGGCATAAAAACAACCCTTTTTAAGTACTTATGTTGAAAAAAATGTGTTTCTTCGTTTATTTTTTATTTTCAGGATTAAAAGAGCTTAAACAGACAAAAGAAACAAATTAACGGCGAAAACCAACATAAAAACCAAGAAAAGAAGTTGGCACACTATACCGATCCTACAAGCTTCACCCCAAAGGCAAAAATAACAAGACCATAACCCAAGTACGAGGTCGTGCCAGCCGGGCATGGGTCGTGCCCCCACTCAAGATTCCCAGAGAATAAAGACTTACAGAAAACAACAAGGGACACGAGGCCATTTCCCCTAGGCACGGGCCATGGTCAACTCTAGGATTTGCAAATCTAGGTTCGTACAACAAGTACAGAAAACACGGGTTCATGTGTGAAGAAGAGCTGACACTAGCATTAAATGAAGATAGAGAAGGGAAGGACACGGGGCCGTGCCAACCAAGAACGGGGTTGTGTGAAGTTAGTGTTTTCAAATATAAAAGGAGGTGTTTGGCTCATTTACAAACCATCCCTTGGCAAACCACTTTTCTCACATCTGCCACCACTCCACCACCACAATACCACTATCATCCACCACTTTCATCCATCATCCATCCTTAGAGTGTGAGTAGTCTCGGGAACTAAGATCGATAGTAAGAGTTTTATCAAACAAAGGCAATGATTGGCTAATGTCTTACATCAATTGGTGAAGACAAAATCATTTATGTATTACTTTTAATTTCCTAGCTTTGATAACTTTTTATTTGGGTTTGTATTAATGACTTTAATAACTAGTTTTTTTTATATTGAATGTGAACTTTACTTAATCATTTATTCATGTTTTGCTGATTTACTCATTCGTGTTTTTACGGTCTATATAAAGCGCGTTAACTGTCTAGAAGGGGGTTAGAAAGGTGGTTGGGTAAAGTTCTTGCCTCGTTCAGTGTATAGATCCTGCGAGGACCTAATTAAAGCTTATTAGGACTTCTCTTGAGGCAGATAACATCAAATCGGTGGAAGTAAGAACGTCTTATAATCCATTATAAACAAACTACTATTAAAACTTTAAACTGGCTTTGCGGGACTGTATCCCTACTGACTCAGACCAATATGGCCAAGGGTAGCGTTGCCTCCAAAAGAGGGCATGTCACGTTTTGCATTAATAACTTACTTAATTATCTTTCAATAATCCGGCCTTGCGGGACTATATCCCTGCTGACTCATTATGGATGAGGGTAGCGTTACCTCCAAAATAGGGACATGCCACAATAACTAAGATAATCTCTTAAAAAACTCAAAGCGAAGAAATTATCAAATGATACATAAATGAAGAGTTGGATCCAAGTGATTCTATCTTGTCTATTTGTTTTATTTATTTATTTATTTATTTTGTTTCTTTATTACTATTTATTAAAAAAAAATAAAAATTCTCTCTATATTTGGTAGATTAGACATCGACCATATTGCGATATTAAAAGCTTTTGTGTCCTTGGATGACCTCGGTATCTTACCATCACTATACTACGCTAATGATGGGTGTACTTGCCCTATCGTGTTGTAGAGAGTGATAGTTTTATATCGTTTTTTATAAATTTAAAGCTTAATTAAAGGATAAAAAAGGTACTAAAAATATACAAAAAAAATCCTTAAGATCGCGACATGTCAGCGTCAACGCACCACAAGCATGATCGGTCTTCGTTGTACGGGGTCGTTCATCAGCTCGCCACTTGGGGGTCGGTCCAGACATCGACTACCATAGTTTTTTCCCTCTCTAGTTATCGGAGGTCATACCTCCGGTCGTGGAGCGGGACCAGTCCGCCGATGTGGATGACGACGAGGATGCCCCTCCAGTCGAGATAGACCTCTAAGTCGACCGAGACTTCACACCACCATTACCGGTTTATTTTTTGATGACAAAAAGTAGCGAATTTTTTATAAGAAATATTAAAAAAATTTGTGTGTTTTTTAGATTTTTTAAGGTTTTTTTTTTTTTTTGGGGGGGGGGGGGGGGTTTAGCTTTATGGTTTAGTTTTTAGCATTTAGCTTAGGTAGGGGGGTTAGGTTTTTTTAGTTTTTTTTTTTTTTTGGGGGGGGGGGTTAGGTTTTTTTTAAGTTTTTGGGGAATTTAACTTTATGCTTTAGTTTTTTAGCATTTAGCTTGAGTGGGGGGAGAGGGTTTAGGTTTTTGGGGGGTGGGATAGGTTTTTTTAGGTTTTTAGGGGGTGGGGTGGGGTGGGGGTGGGGGTGGGGGTGGTAAGTTTTTTTAGTTTTTGGGTGGTGGTGTGGTGGGTTTATTTTGTTGTGTTCACATTGGTTCTCGTAATAAAGATGGTTCTCGCATGATCCACTCTTTCAAAACCTCCATTTTGAATTAACTTCATCTCTGTGTTTCAAGATCCACTCTTTCAAAACCTCCATTTTCCATTAACTTCATATCTGTTTCAAGTTTACACCTATAATAATAAAAGGAAGCATATTTCGGCAAACAGTTCTTATCTCCTTGGCTCCCTTCTTTTTTTTAAACACTATCAAATAAAACGAATTCGTCGAAGGTTTTGGGATATGATTTTGAGATCATTGTTCCTTATAAACCATTCTCGTAATCACTTATGAATTCCGTTTACCCCGTTGCCGCACACCGTCATATCACCACCGGTCACCGCTTACCATCCGCCGCCTTAACCACCGTGTTGTCGGAGCTTTTCATCGTACCATCGGTTCCGTTACTTTAGTTCTCCGATCAAGACCAACTCTGCGATTAAGGTACCCGATCAAAACCCGTCTGATCCGAACTTTAACATTTAATTCTGGTTTGATTTCCTACCGGCGACTAAAGTTTATTATTAGAATTACAAATAGTGTCGATGAAATAATTACCATACTTATAGTTCAACAACTGACTTGCGCTCTGTTCTGTTGTGATGTTTATGTTTTCCTTGGATATACAGTTTTAAGAAACTTAATATTCTATAGTTTGAAGTTGATGTTAAAAGCAAATAGAGGTAATTGTTAATTTATATTTATAGTCTGTTGGGTTCAAGTGTGTATATGTATGTAAGTCAAGTCTTCAACTAATATAATTTCTTGTTAGAATTAATATAGTTACTGTTTTCTTCATACATACTTATATACACATAAAATATTTTGAATATGATATATATGTAAATTAGTTTACAAAGGGTACTACTAATAAATCGTAATGATTGGTATTCAACTATTTTCTTAAAGAAAAATGGAGTTGGTAGGTTCATGAAATTTCGAGTATCACATAACTAAAAAAATGTGTTTGTTGGTTTGGGGATTTTGATCTGATCTGAACAGTAACTGTTTTTTTGTTGGTTTGGTTGCCTTGTTTGGTGCTTTTTGATCTGAATAGTAACTGTTTTTTGTTGGTTAGGCTGCTTTGTTTTGGGATTTTGATCTGAATAGTAACTGTTTTTATGCGTTATAGTACAGAAACAGACCCATAACATGTGTTAATCCCCTGTTAGAATGATATATAACGTTTGTTGATTTACAGAAACAGACCAATAAAGATATTCAATCGACAAGCTGGATGGATGTAGGCGACGTTAATGCGGGGACATGTGTTAAAAAAAAAAGATATTCAATAGGTCACATTTTTTGGGAAGGAACTCTTCGTCCATTTATAACATGTGTTAGTGGTTCATGCTGTAACAGAACTCCATGATGTAACCTGACATGTGTTCATGTATAACATGTGTTAAGCCCCTGATAGAATGATATATAACGTGTGTTAACCTTTGTTAATTTAAAAAGAATGTACAAAGGACAAAAAGAACATGATTACTTCTTTGACCATGTGGATAAATGTAGACCATTTAATTTTATTTCATTTGACTAGATTGACATTCGAAACCATTGTGAAATTCTATGAAGCCAAACATCATCCATTGATTATGTTCTATTAACTAGATATATGGTTGTCATTTAATTGGTATATTTTTATAACATTTAAATAAACCAGTAGTTCAAAAGCAAACATCCTGAACCATGGCGCCAACATGGTACCAACACACAAAACTTTTATTTGTAGTTTTCCAAACAGAGATTCCTGCATTTGTTTTTTATTTTGCTGAGTGTACAACAATGACGAAATTACGTAGGGGATGATTGAGTACGAGTGCAAAAGCAGCAACATTTGAGAATGGCACATGGTACACACAAACAAAAATATAACGTGTGTAACATACGTGTTTTCATTAACATGTGTTAAGTTCCCGATATACACGAAATATAACGTGTGTTAACATGTGCAGCCAGCAGGAGGATGGCATGTAAATGTGCAATATGATTAGCGGATCACCTATTGTAACACATTTATAGGTAGCTTGGGAATAAATAAAATGAAACGTCGTATTTATTCCTTCAATGGAAAAATGACTTTCCCCAGTAGTACCAGGGGATAGTTGGTGGCTCTTGTGTTAGTGGTTTATGTGTATAAGGTGTGTTAACATGTACAGACGGTAGGAGGATGGCAGGTAACGTGAAATATGAATAGCGGACCATGTATGGTAACACATGTATAGGTAACTTGGGAATAAATAAAATGAAACGCAGTAATTTTTCCTTCGATGGACAATGACTTCCAGGGGTATTTGGTGGTTCATGTGTTACTGGTACGTGTGTATAAAATCTTAGGTGTTTCATGTGTTACTGGTACGTGTTGTTGAATCCAAAAAATATCATTTTTGTTTCTCTAAGGCCGAATGGATCGCACGATGGAAAAATGACTGCCCTCAATAGTTGGTCAGATGCTAACATGTGTTAGTGTACATGTAAGGTCACATTTGTTTTCATTAACATGTGTTACGTTTATGTCAGCGTTTGTTTTCACATTTGTTTTCATTAACATCCGGAACATATGATATATAACGTTTGTTAACATGTCAGCATGCGTAAAAAACGGGTGACTCCAACACAAAACATTTTTGTTGGTGAGTTTACAACAAAAATGGATGCATAGAGCCCAATAGTAACACAAATATCCTTTTTTGCTTGTTGGTGAGTCTCATGGCGGACTAAGAAGGGATGGATCTTCCGTTGACGGTCTGTCTTTGTTGTTTATCTGCTAAATTTGCTGACTCGTCCTTTGCATGAAATTGTTATACATTCCAAAATGTGCAAAACAAATGACCCGTTTCATATTATATATTCCAAAATTACCGGTACATGTGTTACCATAAATGGCTCCTTTCATATTACACGTTACATACTAACTTGTACATTCATTACTTGTACAAGTTTTACGCTTAGTATCCACATTATCAGATACTTTAAACATCAACAAAAATAAAATAGATATTACTTGTTTTTTTTAATTAACAAAAGGTTAACACACGTTATATAGCGTTACAACAAGTGGGGTTACAACAAGATTACGATATTAACTAAGCTCACCATTAAACTCATCGCCCCCGTCGACTGTTTTCACCCTTGTCACATGTTAAGCAATTACATGTTCCAAACAGACAAATTGTAACACATGTTAGATCAGTATATACACATCATGTTGTTTTGTAAACCACTATACATGTCAGGTTACAAAAATATTATAACAGACGCTTAACACATGTTATACGTCTAAAATTGTGCAAAACAAATGACCCGTTTCATATTATATATTCCAAAATTACCGATACACGTGTTACCATAAATGGCTCGTTTCATATTACACGTTACATACTATCCACATTACCGGTACATGTGTTACGATAAATGACTCGTCTCCAGAATCCGTGACCATGTAAAACCGTTAAGTCGTTGCCCCCAATGGCATTCCGCCCAAAACCGATACCACAGTCTGCACACGTCCAGCAGTCATCAATGGGATTACCAGTTCCACATGAGAAGAATCCTAGTTTCCTTTCTTTCAGTGCTGTTTTCTCAAGCTCCTGCTCATCACAACAAACTAATATGTTGAATATGCAATCCCAATTTACCGAAAAAGTAACATTGCCTCTAATGAACTAAATGAGTAATTGTTATCATAATCAACATATTATGATTAACACGCGTTATATATCATTCTAACAGGTGCTTAACACATGTTATGGGTCTGTCTTTGTAAATCAAGCAACCCAATAAAAAAAACAATTATTGTTAACAAAAAAAAAACACTTACTGTTCAGATCAAGCAACCCAAACAAGCAACCTAAACCTTTATGGGTTTGTTTTTGTAAATCAACACACGTTACATAACATTCTAACAGGGGGGCTTAACACATGTTATGGGTCTGAGTCTGTGAATCAAGCAACCAAACAAAAAAACATTTACTGTTCAGATCAAAAACCCAAACAAGGAACCCAAACCAACAAAAAAACAGCTACTATTAAGATCAAAAGCATCTAACAAGCAACCAAACCAACAAAAAAAACTCGTTCAAAATCTCATCCTAAAGTTTTTGATTTATTTAAAATACAAAATCATATTAACAACCATTACTAAAACACGTTCAGCACACAAAAACATATTAACAACCATTTTCAACAAAAAATCAAGTGTGAAATGATATTTCAAGAACACTTACCGGATCTATACCCGTCCGATGAACACGAAGAAGATCTTCAAACCTTCTTCACACACACACACACTCGTGCGTGTGTCTTTGTGATAAAGATTGTTGTTTCTCTATCTAAAACATCAACTTTCTCTCTCTAAAAACATTCATCTTGTCCTCGCTCTTCTCACACACACTCGTGCGTATGTCTTTGTGATTTTTTCAGACCACATGATGCTGAAATTATCTTCAAATGAAGATCACCATTGAAGGATCACCATTGAAGAAGATGAACCTTTCTTCTTTTCACATGATGAAGAAAGAGGGGAGAGATAATAGTTTATTAATAGATTTGACTAGAAGAAAGAGGAGAGAGATGATGACACAAGTGGTTTTTGTCATTTTCTATGCCAAAAAGTGGGTTTTAATCTACCGAAAATGCCCTTCACTTGTACTTTATGGCAGTTAATCCATTTCTATTTAATTTTATTCAGACCAAAATTATCATAGCCATTGATCAAGTTTGATGGAAGCTAATCAATGGTTGACAATGGGTTTCCTAAGTTTTCTTAAAAAGATAGGGTTTCTTGTATAACCAAGCCCTATATATATATATATATATATAGGATCGGGATTTAGAGAAAACGATGAAAAGTGTGAGAATGGTGAGAATGGTTATGGATCGTACGATCAAAACAATCTATGGACTAGATTGGCACGATGCCGTTTTTCGTAAATAACACCAATTCTATTAAGTGGACGCGCTTCATTAAGGGTAAAAGGGTCTTTAAACTTTTATACCAAAAACGCCAAATTAATGAATAAAACGCCATTACGGGCCCAAACACGTCCTATATAAACAAAACATCTCAGACATCCATTAAACACACCCCCAAACCGGAAACGCCATATTTACTACTATATACCATTTATCTTAGAAACGCCAAAAAACCCAAGACATCAAACACACCAACTCAAAAACGCTATATTTTACAATATACCAATCATCTTAGAAAATGCCAAAAAACTCAAACATCAAAGATTCCAAAAATCGACGTTTCTTTTAAATACACGATTTCCTCAGTAAAACGCCAAAATGGCAAACATCGTTTCTTGTATATTCAATATTGTTCTACGCGAAGTTTCGCAGAATGCATTCTTAGCTGAGGTGCTGTAACTCAATAATATTTTGTTGCATGAGATGGACACATCTTCAACAAAAAGACGTTGGTGTCAGACTTATGTCATTTTTTGTGTTTTGTTCTTGATGAATATTATAATGGCATGAAGAGACGAATGACACTGATGAGTGGTTTGAAGATAAACATGAAGATAAAGATGAACTTCAAACAAAAAACTCACGTCATTTTGTCCTTCCAAGAGGCCACAAAAAAGCTACTTCAACAACAAAAACAAAAAATGAAGCACGCCAAAGTCAAACCGCCAGTGAACATGTTTCAAAGAAGAAAGAGACTGATGACAGGTAAGATTTGGAAGATGAATTGTTTCTATTTTTTTTTTCTTTTTCTTTTGTTTGTTATGTATTTTTCAGCTAAAAAAAAACATTATTTTAATAAAAATGCCAAACAGACGTAATGCTTGTGAAACGCCATCCTGCCATAAAACGTCAAAAACTCCCACACTATAATTTAGATAAGTATTATTAAAAGCTAAAAGTGAAAAAAAAAACGTGAAAAACTACTTAAAGCCATTAAAAAGGCCAAACTTGGAATATGGCACGTCTATCAAATTAAACTTATAAAAAGATGAACAAAAAACAGTAAAAATAAACACAGTAACTGAAAAGACGGTTACTTAATTAATATCATTTATTATAATAAAATCCCGCCTAAAACTACACGCCAAAAACATCCTATAAGAGAGACGTCTCTGCAAAATCAATTGATCACACCCAAAAACAAACGCCATGTTTCCTAGAAACCACTCACTTTAAAAACGCCAAAAAATAGTTACAAAAGCCACAGATGGGAAACCTCGTTTTTTCTATATTGAGTATTGTTCTGAATGAAGTTTCACTAAATGGATTCTTCTCTGAGGTGGGCATCTCTATAAGCTTTTGCTGAATGAGATGGACAAATATTCATGAAATAGAGACTGATGACACTGATATTTCATCATGTCACTTTGTTCTTGATGGATATATTGATGGCATGAAGGGATCAATACATTCGAGTAGGCGTTGATCTTCAACATGTCACCAAACAAGTATATATCAAACCAAAATACAGGATACCACTAAAAATAAGCATCTTCTAAAGACGGGCGGTATATAGGAAAATTAGCATCTATGTAAGATATTCAAAAAGGTTCAAAACGTCAAAAAGGTTAAAGAAGAAGAGGCTGATGACAGTGAATATTTGGATGAGATATTAGATTAGATTTTTTTTTCATTTTCTATTGTTTGTTATCTAATTCTCTGTTGTTTATTATCTAATTCTCTACTAATAAAAAAATTGAGTATAAAACGCCAAAAACTACAAACACCAAAACGCCTGATAGTATGAAAATTGTGAGAACGGATGCTTGCAAAGCATGTTATTGCTATATAAAATGCTAAAAAAATGCCAAACAAAGTATTACTGGAAAAACATCACTAATTGACGGAACAGTAAAATGAAAAGAAGGTAACATTATAGCCAAACATTTATTATATTAAAAGCCACTACATGGAAAATTAAATTTTTTTATTTTTTCAAAACGCCATAATTGCATGTCACATTATAGGCATGCATATTACATGGCACAACAATCAAAGCCATACTCAGTTAAAACGCCAAAATATTTACTATGGTCCTGATCTAAAAAAACAATAAAAACGCCACGTATTTGTTAAACGCCAAAAAATGGAAAGGTGATGTGAGACGTGTTTAAAAAAAGAATATAAAAGGACAAAAAAGCCCCTCCGCCCTTCACTATGTCGCGTGACACGTTTTAGGCCAGAATCCGTTCTCATCGTTCTCACATTTTTTGGCGTTTGCTCCTGATCCCGTGCCTATATATATATAAGGGCAAGGTTCATTTGAGAACCACCCTTATTGCAAGAACCACGAGAACCAATGTAAACACAAAAAAAAAATAACTAAAAAATTCCAAAAAAACACACAATTTTTTTTAATATTTTTCTAACAAAATCTCTATATTTCGTTACCAAAAAAAAAACTTTTTTTTTAGTAACAGTTATGGATGCACATGTGCATTTGTATCATTTCTTGGACAAATTCCGTAATATATTAACCATAGTAGAAAAATGCACTTTCATTTACATTACAATCTGCAATACACTAATTTTTACATTACCAATATTAAGAATACACATGTTCATCATTATGTATAACCATCATATAACGTGTTTTGGTACAAAAAGTTTGTGATTTTAAATGATAAAGTAGGCCTATATACATGTGTTTTGGTTAGTTATATCTAGTAGTTGATGGTTTGATTATATTTGTCACTTTATGATGTAATATGTTGTTTGGATGGTATAAAGGGTGTTGATGTACATGTAAAAAGTGAAAATATTGGTAATAGTATTGTATTATGGATGGTAGGAGGCAATAGTATTGTATTACAGATGGTAGGAGGTAATGGTAGTGTATTATGGATGGCATGATAGATGAAAGGGAAGGTGTAATCAAATGGTGTACCAAAACACGTTATTACATGTTCATACATATAGATGCACATGTGAATTTCTAGTGTTGTTAATGTTATAACAAGTTCATACATATAGATGCATATGTGCATTTCTAATATTGTTAATGTAAAAAGTAGTGTATTATGAATAGTAGTGTAAATGAAAGTGCAATAATCTGATATTAGTAATGTATTACGGAATTTGTCAAGAAATGATGCATATGCACATGTGCATGGATAATTGTTACTTGAATTTTTTTTGTGTGACGAAATATAGCGATTTTTTATAAAAAATAGTAAAAAAAATCTTTTTGAGGGTTTTTGATTTTTTTAAGTATTTTTTGGTTGTGTTCATGTAACTTCCCGAAAATGCAAATTTCTTAAATTGCAATTAGTTTGCAAATAAATTAGTAAGATAAACTAACTAGGATTAACACTAGCCTAGTTAGTTAAAGACATATGAGTAGTTAGGGGTTAAAATAAAATAAAAACAAAAGGCAAGGGACCAAATGTGCTTAAACTAAAAATTAAGTTTAATAAAACAAGAAAAATAAAAATCTCAAACACACATACGTGTGTGAGATCGACCAGACAAGAAGCAGGGGGTGACCAAGTTCATCAAAACCCTAAACATCCACAAAACAACCAAATTGAAGGTCCAAATCTGATCAAAAACAAAAATCGAGCATAGATTACTGATCCTCATCACAAGAGGATTACAAGGTATGTAAAATTTGATGAAAATTCTCTACTCGAAATTCTCATGAAATTGGGAAAATCTGATATTTATGGTTACATGTCTGTTTTATGATGGATTAGGAACAATATAGAGTCTAGGGACAAACCCTAGACAAATACAAGTTGAAATCATGAGAAATTTTAGTGAAACCTAAGAACACCATTGTAGGTGATTAGTGGGTTATGTATAATTTGATGAACACTAGGAAATTGGGTGTTGTTCTAGTGTAATTTGACAATTTTGAAGTGACTTCAGAAATTTAGAAGCTAACAATTATGTAAAATGGGTTGATTGATGGGAAATTCTGGCTAAGTGATAAGCTAGAGACTTGCTATATAATCATGTCATAATTGATGGGAAATTCTGGGAAATTCTGCCCTTAAAGTGTTTGTGAAAATGCCTCAAAGAAGGCTTAAAACTGAAATTCAAAGTTTAAACGCATAATTATGATGTTTCGGTGTATTATGCGATATATGGTTTAAAGAGAGTTCTAAACATGTCATAAATGAACTCTATAGGAAAGGACGCAGGAGCGTCAAGCGGACAAGCGGGTGGCGAATCACGTTTGAAGGGCCTACTTTGAAGGTATGTAACTTGACCCGTTACATTAAACAAATTGTTGTTAAATTTTGCGAAGTCTCGTTTTAGGATAAATATGGTGTCGATTGTAGCGACCATGATCGTTACTTGAATTAATAGTCTAAGAGTGACAAGGAATCGTTTGGTAGTCATCATATTGGAGGATTTCATAAAATGAGCCAAACGGGTTAATTAGTTGTGTAAATTATTGTTCTAGTGTTTTAGAGAGTTAAAATGGCGATGACAATCACAAGAGCATTAAGCCATGAGATTGGTAAAGAAATGTGAGTGATGATAAGCCCCGGATGTTGGGTATAAAGTGTTATAAGTTTACTAGCTAAATGGTAGTAAATTGTGTGAAGTTGAAATGGGTCGAATAAATGCATAATGACATATAATCTTTCTGTCCGTAAGTTAAACTTTTGGTATGACCATCGTAATAGGCACGTTGGTAATGAATTTACAGACGTATAGGAAAAAGAATCACTAAAAACGGACTTACGAATCATAAGTTATGGCAATTTTAAGTTGGGATTTGAATAAACATTGAGCTAGGTATGTACAGCAACAGCTGAAACAACATTCTGTGAAAAAGGGGGCTAGGCGTCACGCGTAGCCCCTAGGCGTCACGCGACGCCCCCCCCCCCCCCCTTCCTGGAAAACTTTATTTTTTTGTTTGTTTGACCCATGGAACTTGTTTATATCCATTCTAGTATTATCAAAACTAACATTTGATGTGGTTTTGAACTTAGGTGACTATGGTGATCTTACGGATGGCGATCAAGCAAATGTCGAAGAACCGAACACGACTTTTGAAGCTTCCGCAATATTTTAACCTTTAATAGTCTATGTTTATGGGATGTAAACAAATTGTTAAACAACATTTGAATACTTTGACTTAGTCGTTAGTTGGCTAAGGTTTTGCTACTTTTGAACTTTACTTATGGAATCTATGTTATAACTAAACATCTTTCATCTAAAATGGTATGAATTATTATTAAATTCAAGTAAAATTAGACGGGTGTTACAGTTCACACTTGGTTCTCGCAGTTCTCGCAATAAAGGTTGGTTCCTAACGGATCCTTCTCCTATATATATAGATATATAGGTTTAGGATCCTGTAAAAAAGATAAATCTATGAGAAAGATAAGAAAGAACATAATGAGGATACATGTCATTATTTAATTTATTAGGTTAAGGGCAATTAAGTAATTTAACTAAAAAACTAATTAAAGATAAAATTAAAAACATACATGCTCTGTACATGCAAGTCCTCCCGTCATTTTTAAACGTCAATAACTTTTTACATGTAACCTTTTTTTTTTTTAAATTACACCATAATAAATAGTGGTTTTTTTATCTTTAATATGAGTACCATAGTGCCATACTTATATAGAGAAAAAAATTACGTTTCGATTGCATGTTTTGGTCCTTGGTGTTTTGTCTATGTTATTTTAAATTGTATAGTGATTCAAGGCGTTGTGTTTTACAGTAAAATATAATGAACGTATATAAGACACCATAATATTGCAAATACCATTTATATTCAACCTTTCAATCTTGTTTTCTGTAGTTCTTTATTTTAGGAATTCAAAACAGATTATGATGTCTTGTTGTTGGTGCATGCGTCTGTCGACTTCGTCTTG
>JARYGA010048387.1:0-43514 GCA_030545235.1 Helianthus tuberosus | reverse complement strand
TATTTTGATAAAAATCCAATTATATAACTGATGGTATTAATTATCCTGCTTATTTCAGTAACTTTATTCATTCTTTCATAGTAACAAAATAAATTATAATATTTTGAAATATGAAGGGTGAATAACTAAAAGAAATAAACTAAATCAAAATATATAAACCTTATAGAATCATTAGAATAATTTTAACCAGATAGTTGAACCATATTGGTTGAAAAATATTTAAGATTTAATTTTTATCGTATTTATTTATTCAAAGAAGTATTATAGTAGGTAATACAAAGTTTGGCATTTCTAAATTTGATTCTTAATATATTATATAGTAAAGTAGCATTCCTGTATTAGAATATATATATATATATATATAGGATTAGGTTCAAACGTGAACAAAATCCTAAGAGTGAACTGCGTGAACTGATCTGGGCCCTTGATTTTTATGATCTTGAGATTAAAGTGAGTGGCATGATGGTAATTATTTGGTTAATTTTTTCCATTTAATTAAATACAAAAAAGGTATATGTGTAATTTCAATCTTAAATTGATTGCATAAATCTCTCACAAATCAAGTAATCAATTATCCTCTTAAATTGATTGCATAAATCTCTCACAAATCAAATCAAGGATTAGGAAATATGTAACTTAATTCAATTATTAAAATAATTATTTGTTTAAATGCGATGTACACATATGTATTCTGATTTTACCCTCTTTTTAATGCGATGTACACATGTGTATATCGTCTGTTTTTGTGATATCTCAGAATTTTTTTTTGTATTGAATGTTGATGTACACCTATGAATTACTGTACACATGTGTACTGTTCTATCTATATCTAAGTACACATGTGTATACCGTTGAAATATGAAGGTTACGTAGATCTTAAAAATCAAAATTTGAATTCTGGTGATGAAATCTGAAATAAAAATTAAAATTGAAATCTGGTGATTTGTTGTTTGTTTTGATAATTATCTTATTAATAAATAAACATAATGTGGATAATGAATTTAAATTAGGAAAGATGTAACTTAATTCAATCATTAAAATAATGATTTAAATCTATTTTTTTATATAATTACAATCCTACCCTTAACAACTAAAAAGGAAATCAAGGGTCCATATCTGTTCACGCAGTTCACTCTTGGGAGGTTGTTCACGCTGGAACCCTACCCTATATATATATATATATATATATATATACGATTCAAATGTTGTTTAAGAGATGGATTGAACTATTAAATGGCAAAATTTCTTAAGCTATTTCCTGTTGATATGTATGTGTGTTATATGCATATATTGTAAATCATATAGTTATACAATACCAAATGTTTTTATATACATTTCTATTTTGTATGAAATATCATTTGTTTCATTAATACAGGTTATAAAATATAAAATATTTTATATATTTTTGCACACTTTATATATAGATGAAAATGTATATATGCTTATATGGATATAATATAACATAATCATATGGAATAATATTTTCATAGGGTTATTATGAAAATCCTGTTTTTAATTATTGTATTTAAACAACAAAACATGTTTTAAGTATGCTAAGGTATGGTATTTTAACAAAATTAATATAATTATAGGTTTCATCAAAACTTTAATAAAATATATATTTAAGTCAAATAAAATTCTAGGTTATACTATAAATCATAAAATATACTATTTGCATCGAATGATATTTCCAAAGATATCATTATACCTAAATGGTGTTATCTTATATCTTTGATTAAGATATTAAATGTTAATATCATAATATTATTATAATGTTATAAAATTTATACTGAATTATATTCATATAAATATATGGATATGATATATATATATATAATATTATAAGACATAACATTATTAATATATCACCATTAAAATTTATAGCATAACTGTAAGATACATATAGTGGTTACACGTATTGGGAATCAAAATTCGTTATATGACATAAAAATCATAATGGACACATTAAGATTTTATGTTCACAGGATAACACATAAGGTATCAATTTCCTAACATAAATGTTTAATGTTTAGGTATTAGAAGAACACCTAAATGACTTAGACAAGTGGCTTAGCTCTAATACCACCTTCTGTCACAACCCCCGGCCCCACCCTGAGAGCGGGAGTAGCGAGACAGTCAGATAGCATCGGTGTTTATCAATTTGGCAGCGGAAAGTTTATCAGGATCGTAGTTAGGAAATATTTATCAGAGTTAAAACACCATCTTTTATAAAAAGTGGGAAGAAACCCAAGTTTCATTTATAATACATTTATGGGGATAAACCCTAATTATTCGAAAACGTGATCTCTTTTTATTTAGGTAACTTTTATAGCCACTTTTCTAAGCCTTCGGTGCTCTCCAGCTGGTTTCTATTGGCTTCACACTAAGTTACCTGAAACATGTTTTAAAAAAGTTTAATCAGCAAGAAATACTGGCGAGCACATTCCAGTTTGTAAAACATTAGTTGTTACACATTACAGCATCAAGGGCGATTACAATGTTTATATCTACACAATTACTTGTTCAGTACGAATCACTCGATGGATCTGTGACTATGGTCATATCACACATTGGATACACGTGCCCAATTGTGAAGGTTATCAAGTACTGTATACAAACCCCATAATACTGGCAGCAATTGGAGAATTACAAAGACTTAATCAGTGTAATTGTATTTGAAAACATTTTGACTCACAAAAAGAATTTATAAAAGAAAATGTACTCACATTTCTAGACTTAGGTATTTCTACAGGCTTTCTAGTACTATTATATCTTCCTGTTGCTTTTCCTAGTTATTATCTAAATAATGCACACGTGTCAGGCAGAGCTCCAATGACTGAGTCAGGCAGAGCCTTGACATGCATTATGGAGTCCTAGATCAATCGGGTGTAACACGAGACAAAACTCTAACAACTGAGTCAGACAGAGCCTTGACATGCGTTACAGAATCCTAGATCAATCGTGTAGGGTAACAAATAGGGTTATATTACTTACAACGAGGCAGAGCTTTGCTTTATAGGGGGTATTATATCCCGAGAGTTTTGACTAACAGAAAGTTTGAGAGAGAAAATAGAAATGAATGGTTGAACAGAAAGTATTTACTTGAGCTAAATGTGAAAAGTAACTCAGCCGTAAAATCCTAAAGCTTTATGATGATACCTTCTACTGGATGCTACTTAATCTGTATAGAAGGTTTAATAACCTATTAGGATGCTAACGGGTCTTTAGTTAAGTCAAAGACTTAGACCGACTAGCTAGAAAGAAACTTTACGGTTCTAAACGCTAGATTAAGCGGAGACCGGAATAGAATGTGGTTTAGACCCGAAAAGCTTAGATACTTGTATAATATGGGTAAACTAAACACATTCTGGAATTTGAGGATTTAATGATAAGGTTAAACCCGTTTCGGCTATTTTACGTAAACTAGTCACATAAAATGATCCGAACGCATAAACGCGTAATGGGTAACCAAATGAATTATATACAGGTCGCAAATGTTATTTTGCTTAAAATATGTTAATACACCAGTATGATGTTAACATATATGCCCAAAAAGTAATTAAAACCAATTTATGTCCCGTAAGGGCATTTTGGTCATTTGAATAATTATAAAAGAAATTTTTTAACAAACTGAAGTTCTAGTCTTTGGTAATCAGTAAAAATATTTATTTTATAACATATATGTGAGGTTTACCATTTATGGCCAAACTATGTCCTGAAAGGGCATTTTGGTCATTTCACATATGCTTTTAATGACATTTTTGGAAATCTGAGTTCATAACTTATACCAATTGTAATAATATTAAAATTTGTTTAAAAATTCAGTAGGCAATAAGTCTTAGGTGTTAAATATGGTTTTAAACCATACTATGCACCTAATTAGTGTAAAACTCGCTAATTGACGATAATCAAGATGTTTATGTAAATCTGAGATTTTGATCAGTTTTAAATGCTCAAAATAATTTATTTAATGTATGTAATCAGTAGGAAAAAGGTTTGGCATTCAAATCATTTGTAAATCTCATTTTATGCATGAAAAGGGTATTATCGTCATTTACCGAATTACACAAGAACTCTATGATTTAATCAGATTATAATCTGACCAAAAATATTAAAAATCCTTAAAAATAATATCATAACAATAGGTAATGAGTTTTGGTTTAAAATCCAAGTTTAAACATGTCTTATGCAAGATATCGCAATTTAATTAACAAAAAGCTTCTAATTACGATATCTAGCATAACTTCTATTTGAGACCAAGAACTGATGTCAAATTTTCGGGACAAGTTTATATATCAGTGTCAAAGGTTTTTGTCATCTCACATTTCTAAAAATCTCATTTATATGTCAAAAGGGCATTTACGACATTTATAAGCATATTAACAAACAAGAGCATATAATTCAAACTACTAAGGACCAAGCAAGATAACTCAAGAGGGTTATACTACTGAATATATGGTATATGATACGTGGTCGAAAATCGGTGTCTTATTATATTTTGGTTTATGTTTTTACTTAACTTTTGATTTCGAATGACCTACTTTTGATTAGAATTCTGTTTTGCAGGTCTAATAGAGTTTAAGGAGCTATTCGGGAGCTTTATGGAGCATCGAGGAACGAACGGTATCAATCGGGGATGCGAATTAAGAAAATAGGAAAATGGCTATACAAGCTACGTCGATGGGAAAATGCCATAGACAGAAGAATATATGGTATATGATACGTGGTCGAAAATCGGTGTCTTATTATATTTTGGTTTATGTTTTTACATAACTTTTGATTTCGAATGACCTACTTTTGATTAGAATTCTGTTTTGCAGGTCTAATAGAGTTTAAGGAGCTATTCAGGAGCTTTATGGAGCATCGAGGAACGAACGGTATCAACCGGGGATGCGAATTAAGAAAATAGGAAAATGGCTATACAAGCTACGTCGATGGGAAAATGCCATAGACAGAAGAATAGGCAATCGTACATAGGGGATCTCTGGGGACCGTCGGCGATGCCAAGAGGGGCCGTCGGTGACGTCGCCTCCTGTCCCCGATGGGTTTTTCATTTGTAACGAGTTTATAACCCATTTTTGGGGTCTGGAGTGGAGGTTATGAGTTTTTGAACATCAATGAGAATTCTTGGAGCCACAACTATCCTCTACACCTCTCTTAATCATTTCAAATCAACCATTATCATCCTCTTCGATCCATAACCCTAATCCACTACTACCATCACCATCATCTCATCATCAATCACCAAACCTATCCACCATCACCACTCACCAAACCCTAATTCCACCATTCTTTAAGATTGAAGATCATGTTCAAGCTCAAGTTCTCTCCAATCGTTGATCAAGTTCCATTCGTCATGAGCGGCTAATCTTCTCGGGTTTCACCCCGGTGTAGGTTTTTGTAAGATTCTAGGGTTAAACATTGTTTTTGAGATTTGACTTGTGACAAGTTGTTTTATGTTCTTGAAACCTATGATAATTGTCTTGCATTTGTATTGAATTCTTGAATTTTCAAGTGAAGATTAAATTTGACTTTGCAAAATGTTTATGTGCAATTATGCCTTGTCTAGGTTAGGATTTACATGTTCTTGGTAACGAAGTGCATTGCAGTCGGTCGTCTACGACGTTGATAACTCTTGGCACCTAAGCCACGCGACACTAAATCCGTTAATCATATATGCAATTGAGTTAAATCTAAAACGTGTAGAAACCCTAGGTCTTCAATTACCATACTAGGTGTGAACCTTGTTGTCAACTATTGTTTAAAATCATTAATCAAGTTTTCGTGTAATCACAAGAATTCAAGTTTTAGTAGTTAATCACTTTAGCATCAAAATTGTCGGTTTAATCCGACATCTCTTTTCAAACAAAGAATTATACTGAATTAGCAAGCTTCATAATTTGTGACAACATTAACAAACAATTACGTCCATACGCAAACCACAAACTTTTCGTGGTTCAACCCCTTACTACCACTAACACATTGTTAAGGGTAATTTAGGCATTATAAATATTATCTTTGAATGGGGCGCAACATCCCGATCAGTATGCTAGTGTACCCGATTAAACATAGTAAATATC
Source organism: Helianthus tuberosus (assembly GCA_030545235.1). Classification (NCBI taxonomy): domain Eukaryota; kingdom Viridiplantae; phylum Streptophyta; class Magnoliopsida; order Asterales; family Asteraceae; genus Helianthus; species Helianthus tuberosus. Next base: position 37,434 of record JARYGA010048387.1, on the reverse strand, counting down.
GATTAATTCTTGCAACTTAGTAGTCTAACCTGTAACCAAAAGCAATTGCGTCTTTCTCTTATTCGTACCAACTCTCTTGTGTTTTTGTGTGTTTTATGTAGTTTTCTTCTTAATTTCATTGCACCAAATTCTGAATCTCGGTTATGAGGTACACGTTCACCTTTTTACAACAGTAACTCGTGTATTATCTTATATCTTTGATTAAGATATTAAATGTTAATATCATAATATTATTATAATGTTATAAAATTTATACTGAACTATATTTATACAAATATATGGATATGATATATATATATATTATAAGACATAACATTATTAATATATCACCTATAAAATTTATAGCATAACTGTAAGATACAGATAGTGGTTACACATATTGGGAATTCAAAATTCGTTAAATGACATAAAAATCATAATGGACACATTAAGATTTTATGTTCGCAGGATATCACATAAGGTATAAATTTCCTAACGTAAATGTTTAAGGTTTAGGTATTAGAAGAACACCTAAATGGCTTAAACAAGTGGCTTAGCTCTGATACCACCTTCTGTCATAACCCCCGACCCCACCCTGGGAGCAGGAGCTGCGATCCAGTTAGATGGTATCAGTGTTTATTAATTTGGTAGCGAAAAGTTTCATCAGGACCGTAGTTAGGAAATATTTATCAGAGTTAAAACACCATCTTTTATAAAAAGTAGGATAAAACCCAAGTTTCGTTTATAATACATTTATAGGGATAAACCCTAATTATTAGAAAATGTGATCTCCTTTTTATTTAGGTAACTTTTATAGCCATTTTTCTAAGCGTTCAGTGCTCTCCAGCTGGCTTCCATTGGCTTCACACGAAGTTACCTGAAACATGGTTTACAAAGGTTTTATCAGCAAGAAATACTGGCGAGTACATTCAGCTTTGTAAAACATTAGTTGTTATAGATTAGTACATTACAGTATTAAGGGCGATTACAATGTGTATATCTACACAATTACTCGTTTAGTACGTGTCACTCGACGGATCTGTGACTATGGTCATATCACACATTGGATACCTGTGCCCAATTGTGAAGGTTATCAAGTACTGTAGAATTACAAAGACTTAATCACTGTAATTGTATTTGAAAACATTTTGACTCACAAAAAGAGTTTATAAAAGAAAATGTACTCACATTTGTAGACTTAGGTATTTCTACAGGCTTTCTAGTACTATTATAGCTTCCTGTTGCTTTTCCTGGTTATTATCTAAATAATGCACACGTGTTAGTAAAATAACCCAAATCACATTAACCGTACTGTCACACCCCAATATTTCCACATATTACCGGTGGGCCCGGTGGGGAGTATCGTGACGTAGTTGATATCATCATTGTCAATATACACAATATAATAGCACAACGGAAGGCTTGGTGAATAAACTATTACAAACCATAGTGTTTGAGTGTTCGAATGAAAGAATACACAGACTTGGTTGTAATAAGATCCACAGGCGGATCATAAAATAAATACAAGAAACTGAAATAACAGACTCCAGGTATCTAGGGATTTGCAAGATCCTCTTATATGACACCTAGTAGCTCTAGCCTATTTACGAGAAGTACATGTCAATCAATCTTTAGAAAATACGTCAGTTTACACTGGTAAATACAATTAACTGACTCATTTGAAAACATTTATGAAAATTGATTTAAGTGCACAAGGCACAAATCATTTATAACTTGGGACAATTATTTAGATAATCTTGTATACAGATTTATATGTTTGTCATACAATTGGGGACGGTTGGAAGCCGGTCTTGATTAACTGACTCACCACTTATAGAACCCACAAAGGAGTTATCCCCAACATGTGGGTTTATATTTTAGCATTTGCATCTGTCAGGTGTATGCCTACATCCCGTGCATAGGTCGTGGCCATTTTCAAATGAAATGAGCCGAGGATATCCAGGACATGGTCGTATTAACCCACAATGCTTATGTTATCAAACAAGACAGATTAAAACGGGTTATGTAAATTTATTAAACACATTCCGATTAAATGATTTCATACCCGACCAAGTGGTATTATTATAATACCATATCCCAAGCCCGTATAAGGGAAAATAAGTTAAAAGTATTTACCTGAGCTAAATGTGAAAAGTAACTCAGCCGTAAAATCCTAAAGCTTTATGATGATACCTTCTACTGAATGCTACTTAATCTGCATAGAAGGTTTAATAACCTATTAGGATGTTAACGGGTCTTTAGTTAAGTCAAAGACTTAGACCGACTAGCTAGAAAGAAACTTTACGGTTCTAAACGCTAGATTAAGTGGAGACCGGAATAGAATGTGGTTTAGACCCGAAAAGCTTAGATACTTGTATAATATGGATAAACTAAACACATTCTGGAATTTGAGGATTTAATGATAAGGTTAAACCCGTTTCGGCTATTTTACGTAAACTAGTCACATAAAATGATCCGAACGCATAAACGCGTAACGGGTAACCAAAAGAATTATATACAGGTCTCAAATGTTATTTTGCTTAAAATATGTTAATACAACAGTATGATGTTAACATATATGCCCAAAAAGTAATTAAAACCAATTTATGTCCCGTAAGGGCATTTTGGTCATTTTAATAATTATAAAAGAAATTTTTTAACAAACTGAAGTTCTAGTCTTTGGTAATCAGTAAAAATATTTATTTTATAACATATATGTGAGGTTTACCATTTATGGCCAAACTATGTCCCGAAAGGGCATTTTGGTCATTTCACATATGCTTTTAATGACATTTTTGGAAATCTGAGTTCATAACTTATACCAATTGTAATAATATTAAAATTTGTTTAAAAATTCAGTAGGTAACAAGTCTTAGGTGTTAAATATGGTTTTAAACCATACTATGCACCTAATTAGTGTAAAACTCGCTAATTGACGATAATCAAGATGTTTATGTAAATATGAGATTTTGATCAGTTTTAAATGCTCAAAATAATTTATTTAATGTATGTAATCAGTAGGAAAAAGGTTTGGCATTCAAATCATTTGTAAATCTCATTTTATGCATGAAAAGGGTATTATCGTCATTTACCGAATTACACAAGAACTCTATGATTTAATCAGATTATAATCTGACCAAAAATATTAAAAATCCTTAAAAATAATATCATAACAATAGGTAATGAGTTTTGGTTTAAAATCCAAGTTTAAACATGTCTTATGCAAGATATCGCAATTTAATTAACAAAAAGCTTCTAATTACGATATCTAGCATAACTTCTATTTGAGACCAAGAACTGATGTCAAATTTTCGGGACAAGTTTATATATCAGTGTCAAAGGTTTTTGTCATCTCACATTTCTAAAAATCTCATTTATATGTCAAAAGGGCATTTACGACATTTATAAGCATATTAACAAACAAGAGCATATAATTCAAACTACTAAGGACCAAGCAATATAACTCCAGAGGGTTATACTACTGAATAATATGGTCATAAATGGAAGCTTAAAACATGGAAGAATTAAGTTTAAAATGGTCAGAACTGAAAGTCAAAGCAAAAGTCAAGCTTTTGTGACTTTCGGTTATAAACTGACCTTAGACTGATAATTGTCGGGTTAGACCTGATTAAACATGTTCTAATACTAATTACCAAGTCATTAGAATGTTAAAATATAATTTAGAACCTTTGTTTTATTAGTTTAAATCATTTTTAAAGTTTCTGTCCAGTTTGACTTTTTGACTAACTAGTTTGACCCGACAATTAACTAGTCAAACAAAATAATTAGGATGTGCCCTTATAAGGGTAAATCACCTACCTTAATATGGTTCCATAACCACTTTCATTTCGGTCAGTGGCTGGACCATTTATGATTAAACCAAAAGTCAAAGCTTAATTACGATATTTTTGACTTTTCGGTTTTTAAGCTAATAAAATGGACTAAGCAGGGATTAAAACTCTTACACAAGGTCCTTGCTATCTTTTCTACACTTCTTAGTCTTCTCCTAATGCTTGCTATCTCCAGAGATGGTTTTTAGAGTTGTTGAAAGTGAAGTGAGCACTTGAGCGTATGAACTTGGGATCCTTATATACAAATTTCACATGCATTTGGATCTTTGCAGCTGTTTTGGAGGCTTCTAGGATCACTCCAGGTGTCCTAGTGGTTTAACAAGACCGACATACAACCCCTAGTATTGCTTAGAACAAGTTAAAGTCGGCTTGGAGCTGAAAACCTGCACCTGGCAGGTGTTTTCTGCGCTGGGCATTTTTAGATGGGCCACGTAAGACTCAGTAAAGTCTACGCGGGCCGCGATGACTGTCTGAACATGTTAAAACATTTTAAACTTTGGCAGATTCAGTCCCTGTCCATTTAAAACCTTATACAACCTCATTTTTGACATATAAGGCCCTTGTAGTTAATTTGTAGAGGCTCAAGGAAGTATAATCAAACTCCGTTAGACTCGGTTTCGTTAAATATCACTATAAACACAAGTTTCATCACATTGACACTTTTTACCCAAAGTCTTGAAAACTTGTATAACGATCTCGAAACCATGTGAAATTTATACCACTTATTCTTGAGAGTATATTTGAATATTTCGAAGCCTCGGGTTCATTAAAAGGTCACTCAGAGGTAAGAATTAACATGTTGACATGTTTAACCCCTGTAGTTTTATAATCTTCCGATTATTTTAACAAACGGCTTCTTACATCCAATTAATCACTCGTTTAAGAATATATTCTCCGAGTATGGTCATTCAGAGGCACAAGTTTGGCATGTTGACACTTTTAGTCCCTTCGCATACATATTTTCACCGATTGTCAACTTTAGTCCATCAAACTCAATCTTTCACATATTTTGAGTTTAGGACACGTGTCTTTGCAAAATTGGACACGTTTTTACGTGGTGTTACATCCTCACCCCCTTAAAATAAATCTCGACCCCGAGATTTACTGGAATAAGTGAGGGTACTTCTGTCGCACAGTGGACTTAACTTCCCACGTATACTCGGGGCCTCTACGGGCATCCCATTTGACCTTTACTATAGGCACATGTTTCCTGCGGAGCTTTTAAACCTTTCGATCCTCAATCAATATAGGTCTTTTAACAAACCTCAGACTTTCATAAATCTGTACGTCTTTATGAGACATAGATAGCGATTCATCAGCTAGACATTTCTTAAGATTACAGATGTGGAACACATTATGAATTCCACTCAGTTTTTCAGGCAAGTTAAGCTTATAAGCTACACTGCCGACACATTCGATGATCTCGAATGGTCCAATATACCTTGGGCTTAATTTTCCCTTCTTACCAATATGCATCACACCCTTCCAGGGTGATACTTTTAGTAAGACTTTGTCGCCTACTTCAAACTTTAGAGGTTTTCACCTCTTATCAGCATAATTTTTCTGCCTATCCCTGGCAACTTTCAGGCGATCATGAATCTGGACAATCTTATCTGTCATTTCAAGGACTATATCAGGTCCTGATAATTGAGCTTCTCCTACTTCCGCCCAACAAACAGGAGTTCTGTATTTCCTTCCATACAATGCCTCAAAAGGGGCAACTTGAATGCTCGTATGGTAGCTATTATTATAGGAGAACTCGATCAAAGGTAGGTGGTCATCCCAACTACCTCCCAAATCAATAACACATGCTCGAAGCAAGTCTTCCAAAGTTTGAATTGTACGCTCACTCTGTCCATCTGTCTGCGGATGGTAAGCAGTACTAAAATTCAAACGAGTGCCTAAAGATTGTTGGAAACTTTTCCAAAAGTGAGAGATGTATCTAGTATCTCTATCGGATATAATAGATACCGGCACTCCGTGGAGAGATACAATCTTATCCACGTATAATTGAGCTAGCTTGTCGGAGCTATGAGTCTCCTTGATGGGTAAGAAATGGCTGACTTAGTCAGTCTATCAACTATAACCCATATGGTATCATTTCCGTACCTTGTTTTAGGTAACTTGTTTATAAAATCCATGGTTACCATCTCCCACTTCCATGTGGGAAGTTCTGGCTGTTGTAGCAGACCTGGTGGCCTTTGATGTTCAGCTTTAATCTGAGCACAAGTCAGGCACTTAGCTACATGTGTGGCAATAGATTTCTTCAAACCTATCCACTAATAATTATCTTTCAAATCCTGATACATCTTGTCACTTACAGGGTGAACTGAGTATTTGGAGTTATGAGCTTCCTGGAGGATTACATCTCGAAGTCCTCCATGAATAGGTACCCAAATTCTTCCATTCATTCTAAGGATTCCATCCTTTCCAGGTGCTAACTGTTCAGCAGTTACACCTAACTTTTCATTCGGAAGGTTAGCTTCCAAAACAGCTTCCTTCTGTGCACCTAATAGCCTTTCATTTTGGCTATTCTCCAGTTCAATGCTCTTGGCATTGATCCTGATCGGTTTGACTCTTTCCTTTCGACTTAGAGCATCAGCGACCACATTCGCTTTACCAGGATGGTAGCGAATTTCACAATCATAGTCATTTAGAGTTTCCATCCAGCGGCGCTGTCTCATATTGAGATCCTTTTGGTTGAATAAGTGTTGGAGACTTTTGTGATCTGAATAGATCACACATTTAGTTCCATATAAATAGTGCCTCCATAACTTAAGTGCGAAGACAACGACACCCAACTGCAAATCATGGGTGGTGTAATTCTTTTCATGCACTTTTAATTGTCGCGATGCATAGGCAATCACCTTGCCTTTTTGCATAAGTACACAACCCATACCGGTGTGTGAAGCATCACAGTACACAACAAATTCTTCAATTCCTTCGAGCAATGTCAACACCGGAGCATTGCTCAATTTCTGCTTAAGAATCTTAAAAGATTCTTGTTGTTTTGGAACCCAATCAAATTTTACATTCTTGCGGGTTAGAGAAGTCAATGGTGCAGCTATCCTTGAGAAGTTCTCAATGAATCTTCTTTAATAACCAGCTAAACCCAGAAAGCTGCGAATCTCTGTTGGTGTCTTTGGTGCTTCCCAGTTCATAATGGCTTCTATCTTGGCGGGATCTACTTGGATGCCACGCTCACTAACAACATGTCCAAGAAATTGGACTTCGCGAAGCCAGAACTCGCACTTGGAGAATTTAGCATACAGCTTCTTCTGTCGAAGCAATCCTAAGATACATCGAAGGTGCTTCTCGTGATCAACTTGGCTACGAGAATAGATAAGTATGTTATCTATGAAGACGATGACAAACTTATCTAAGTATGGTTTGCAGACTCTATTCATGAGGTCCATGAATGCTGCTGGCGTATTAGTGAGTCCGAAAGGCATCACTAAAAACTCGTAATGTCCATACCTTGTTCTGAATGTTGTCTTTGGTACATCTTCAGTTCTAACCTTGAGTTTATGATACCCAGATCTCAAATCAATCTTCGAGAAGAAGCTCGCCCCTTGGAGCTGATCAAATAAGTCGTCGATCCTGGGTAAGGGATAACGATTCTTGATCGTTACATTGTTTAGCTCACGGTAATCAGTGCATAAACGCATTGATCCATCCTTCTTTTTCACAAATAATATTGGAGCTCCCCAAGGCGAAGAGCTAGGTTGTATGAAACCTTTTTCCAGTAAGTCGTCCAATTGAGTCCTGAGCTCTTTCATTTTAGTAGGCGCTAGCCGATAAGGAGCTCGTGCAATAGGTGCATATCCTGGTAGAATGTCTATCCTGAACTCTACTTGCCTCTCAGGAGGTAATCCAGGTAACTCACCAGGAAAGACATCATGATACTCAGAAACAATTGGAATATCTTTGATCTTAGGCTTCGGGTCGTTCGCTGTCACTTGTGCCATATAGATGACACATCCGCTCTTTAGACACTGTGATACCTTGAGAATGGACACATTGTTGGGCAACCCATATTGTGTATCTCCTTGAATAGTGACAGATTCACCACAAGGGGTTTTGATAATAACTAGCTTTGGGCTTGGTTATGCGACAACCAATCCATGCCTAAAACTATATTAAACCTAGCCAATTTCATTGGCAAGAGGGATAGAGGAATAGAATGATTCTTAATGGATATGAAACATCCATCAAGAAGAGTTGAGGCTGTTTCTACGGTACCATCAGCAAGCTCTACCTCATATTTTATGTCTAGAGTCTTAATAGGCAGATTCAATGACTTACAAAACTTATGGTCTACAAAGGACTTATCAGCACCTGAATCAAATAAAACTCTAGCATAAATATTATTAATGAGGAAGGTACCTGTTATGACGGTCTCGTCGTTCACCGCTTCCCTAGCATTCATTTGAAAAACTCTCGCATTCGTTTTCTTCGCCTCCTCAGGCTTCTTAGCATTCTTGGGGCAATTTGTCTTGATGTGCCCCTTTTCATTGCAACCGTAACTGGTTGTATCCTTGATGTTTCAGCACTCTACAGATTTGTGCCCTTTCTTCTTGCAAATCCCACATGGTTTGTCTTGTGGGTTTTGGTTGCACTTTCCAAAGTGCCTTTTGTTGCAGGTCTTACACCTGGGATTGTCACTTGACTGCCCTTTCTTAGAACCAAAGTTCCCTTTGTTCTTCTTGTTAGATTGAGGGGACTTGTCTTCCTCCCTCTTCCTCTTCCCGTCATCGGTAGCTTTCTTTGCCCTACTCCTCACAACATCTAGAGTAAGGGACAAAGATAGATCCACAACAGATCTATATGTAGCAGGCTTAGAAGCCTTGACATTTCCTTTCACTTCAGGGGCTAGACCACCGATGAAACGCGCAATGTGTTTGGGTTCAGGAGTGACCAAATATGGTACAAGTCTCGACATCGAGTTGAAACTGGTCACATATGACCTACAGTCCAAGTCCTTCATCACCAAAGTGAGGAAGTCAGTCTCTATTCTCTCGACTTCTTGTTGAGGACAGTAAGTGTCCTTCATAAGATCAACAAACTTGATCCACGAAAGGTTATACAGAGGAACCTTTCCAGTGGATTGCACCAATGCTTTCCACCAAGTGAGGGCGTTGCCCTTGAAAGATTGAGACACAAACTTCACTATGTCTTCCTTAGCACATCCACTAATGTCAATTACAGTTTCCATCTCATCTAACCACTTCATGCAGTCGATTGCTGCTTTTTCTCCTGTAAAATCTCTCAGTTTACAGGAGACGAAGTATTTATAGGTACACCCCTTGGTGTACCTGGGAGTCTGATTTAACACAACCTTCTGAGATTCAGATCTTTGGTTGGATGAATGCTGAGATTCATCCCTTTTTGATGCATGTGAATGCGATAAGGGTTTTGTATGAGTTTTGGACCGAACATGACTAGGTTCTTTGAATATTTTATCCACCACTTGAGCCACTGTGGTATCAATTATTGCTTGCAATTCAACATTTGTAAGATTTATTCTTGCTTCATTATTGTTTTCTTCTCGTGGATGACTGTTTGCTTTGTCAGAGCCAGCCATGATTTGAGTACTATATCAAACAATGATGTTATATTTAAATTATATAATGAATCATCGTATTGATGATTAGATGGTCATGGTATTATTAAACCATATAGACCATTTTAAGTAATAAATAACAATCAATGGGATATAATTCTTTATATTTATTAGACAGGGGAATATAATCACAACTCTCAATGTCATGAAAGACATTTTATATAGCACAAGGCTCGTCTCAAAGGACATTTAGATAGCCCAAAAGGCCTTGTCACATGGACGATTCTAATATAACCAATGATCTCTTGGATCAGTGATCTTTTAAGGGTCGAACATAGTTCATCGCCTTATTGACAAGAAGTTTATAAAATAGAACTATCAATGTCATTATTACACCTTTGCTTATAAGCATACATCTCAAATGGATGTTTTAGGTGTATACAACATATTGATGTTCATTAGCCATGATTCACATTGATCATATAGGCCTATGAAAAATGATTTGGAAGGATCCAAGTACATTTGGAAGCTTGTGTGGTTTCACGTACCGCACAACCAGGAATGTTAACATGTTTTCAGATGTTAACAGAGAGTCTTTGTCTTAAAAAGGTTGTACCATCATGGCCATTAAAATTTTGGCTAGGTTATACCCTTAAGAACTTCTTTGGCAGATCAATTTAAAATTGAAATGATATGGCACGATGATGTAATAAAATACATATTTAAAATCCAAAAAGAAATTTCATTAAACCATTAAACTATTACAAAGATGCCCTAAACGGGTCTTGAAATGAACATACTGCCCACGCAGGGGCTACAAAAACATAAATAAGTCCTCGCAGGGACTAGGTACAGAAAATAAAATGTCCTCACAGGGACTTGATTGAAAAATACAATACAAAATAAAGTAAACAACTTTCTATTTCTTTTTGCCTTTGATGAGACTCGCAAGGCCCTTGAGAAAGCTGTTATGCTTCTTATTGGTTTCATCGGCTCTTCGCTCAACTTTGTCCAACCACTGCAGAATTTCTTGAGTTTGCTCCTGTTGGGGAGGAGGAGGTTGCTGGTAAGGTGGGTATTGATACCCTTGCACTGGATATCCAGTTGGGTAAACTGGAGGATAAGATGAATGATAAAGTGCATTATATTGTGCTGCTGTAAGATAGGGATCTTGGGCTCCATATTCCGCAGTGGTTGGATACCCAGATGGGTTATACCCAAATAAACCTGGGTATGTTGGTATTGGGTTTTCAAAACCTACTGGCGGTGGTGGTGCATAAGAAATCGACGGAGGATTATCTTCCGGCACCGCATGCGAGGGTCCACCCATTTGTGGGTCCTCGGGGATAGGAGGGTATGAGCTTGAACCTTGAGGGGAACTGAACCATGGTCCCCCTCGCACGGACATCCATGCGTTCCTCCTTCACCTTGGCGGCTCGGGAGGTGGTTGTGGTGGTTCCTCAACAGGTAGAGGTGGAGGAGTAACCGCTTGAAGATACGGCTCATTCAAAGGAGGTTGAGCAAGAGAGTTATGATATGAAGGGGTGAATTCCCATTCATACTTGGCCCACCTTTCGGCAAATGAGTCAGGCCCTTAGTATGGCGATCCTTGGTATGGAGAACCGCTAGAGATACTGATAGGGTGACCTAGTGTCCCGGTTTGCAGTTCTGGATCAGGTTCATCATCCATCTCCATCTCCTGGGAGAAGTGGTCTTCGGGTCCTAAAGGATTGAAACCCAAAAGATTGTTGACATAGTCGTTGGGGTTGAACTGAGCTGGGGAATAAATGGAATCGGAGTGATGAAAAGAATGGGAGTGTAAAGAGTGGTGAGATTGGTGTGATTCTTGAGAGTGATGGGAATGCTGGGGCTCGTTAGGAATGGGTAGCCCAAATTATGGAGGATCTGAAGGTGAGGATCCTAGCGAAACAGAGTGCCTCGCCGGTTCGAAAGTATGACTCCAATGATCCCGAGAGTCAGAACTAGAGAAAGATGCTGACGGAGTGCGCCTATGGGAGGGTCCCGCATGGCCTAATGGCCCTCCTCTCATCGGTCCCTTTCCCTTGCCTCGTATACGTGGCGGCATTTTGATTAGCTAATCTGTCAAAACAAGTAAAACAAAAATATAAACGATAAAAGGAAAGTTAAGAATAAATCCTAGGTCATATGCCTAGACTCGGAAGTCTAAGGAATGTACTTATTGTGTCATTGAGATTTAACACAAAAGATTAGTGTTTAATTCACTCAATGTTGGCTCTGATATCAACCTGTCACACCCCAATATTTCCACATATTACCGGTGGGCCCGGTGGGGAGTATCGTGACGTAGTTGATATCATCATTGTCAATATACACAATATAATTGTACAGCGGAAGGCTTGGTGAATAAACTATTACAAACTATAGTGTCTGAGTGTTCGAATGAAAGAATATACAGACTTGGTTGTAATAAGATCCACATGCTGATCATAAAATGAATACAAGAAACTGAAATAACAGACTCTAGGTATCTAGGGATTTGCAAGATCCTCTTATATGACACCTAGTAGCTCCAGCCTATTTACGAGAAGTACCTGTCAATCAATCTTTAGAAAATACGTCAGTTTACACTGGTAAATACAATTAACTGACTCATTTGAAAACATTTATGAAAATTGATTTAAGTGCACAAGGCACAAATCATTTATAACCTGGGACAATTATTTAGATAATCTTGTATACAGATTTATATATTTGTCATACAATTGGGGCCAGTTAGAAGCCGGTCTTGATTAACCGACTCACCACTTATAGAACCCACAAAGAAGTTATCCCCAACATGTGGGTTTATATTTTAGCATTTGCATCTGTCAGGTGTATGCCTACACCCCGTGCATAGGTCGTGGCCATTTTCAAATGAAATGAGCCGAGGATATCCAGGACACGGTCGTATTAACCCCCAATGCTTATGTTATCAAACAAGACAGATTAAAACGGGTTATGTAAATTTATTAATCACATTCTGATTAAATGATTTCATACCCGACCAAGTGGTATTATTATAATACCATATCCTAAGCCCGTATAAGGGAAAATAAGTTAAAAGTATTTACCTGAGCTAATTGCTGAAAAGTAACTCAGCCATAAAATCCTAAAGCTTTATGATGATACCTTCTATTGGATGCTAGTTAATCTTTATAGAAGGTTTAATAACCTATTAGGATGCTAACGGGTCTTTATTTAAGTCAAAGACTTAAACCGGCTAGATAGAAAGAAACTTTACGGTTCTAAACGCTAGATTAAGTGGAGACCGGAATAGAATGTGGTTTAGACCCGACAAGCTTGGATACTTGTATAATATGGGTAAACTAAACACATTCTGGAATTTGAGGATTTAATGATAAGGTTAAACCCGTTTCGGCTATTTTACGTAAACTAGTCACATAAACCGATCCGAACGCATAAACACGTAACGGGTAACCAAACGAATTATATACAGATCTCAAATGTTATTATGCTTAAAATATGTTAATACACCTGTAGGATGTTAACATATATGCCCAAAAAGTAATTAAAACCAATTTAAGTCCCGTAAGGGCATTTTGGTCATTTTAATAATTATAAAAGAAAGTTTATAACAAACTGAAGTTCTGGTCTTTGGTAATCAGTAAAAATATTTATTTTATCTCATTACATCAGTAAGATACTACATATATGTGAGGTTTACCATTTATGGCCAAACTATGTCTCGAAAGGGCATTTTGGTCATTTCACATATGCTTTTAAGGACATTTTTGGAAATCTGAGTTCATAACTTATACCTACTATAATAATATTAAAATTTGTTTAAAAATTTAGTAGGTAACAAGTCTTAGGTGTTAAATATGGTTTTAAACCATACTATGCACCTAATTAGTGTAAAACTCGCTAATTGGCGATAATCAAGATGTTTATGTAAATCTGAGATTTTGATCAGTTTTAAATGCTCAAAATAATTTATTTAATGTATGTAATTAGTAGGAAAAAGGTTTGGCATTCAAATCATTTATAAATCTCATTTTATGCATGAAAAGGGTATTATCATCATTTACCGAATTACACAAGAACTCTATGATTTAATCAGATTATAATTTGACCAAAAATCTTAAAAATCCTTAAAAATAATATCTTAACAGTAGGTAATGAGTTTTGGTTTAAAATCCAAGTTTAAACATGTCTTATGCAAGATATCGCAATTTAATTAACAAAAAGCTTCTAATTACGATATCGAGCATAACTTCCATTTGAGACCAAGAACTGATGTCAAATTTTCGGGACAAGTTTATATATCAGTAGCAAAGGTTTTTGTCCTCTCACATTTCTAAAAATCTCATTTATATGTCAAAAGGGCATTTACAACATTTATAAGCATATTAACAAACAAGAGCATATAATTCAAACTACTAAGGACCAAGCAATAAAACTCCAGAGAGTTATACTACTAAATATGGTCCTAATGGAAGCTTGAAACATGGAAGAATTAAGCTTAAACGGGTCAGAACAGAAAGTCAAAGAAAAAGTCAAGCTTTTGCGACTTTCGGTTATAAACTGACCTTAGACTGATAATTATCGGGTTAGACCTGATTAAACATGTTCTAATACTAATTACCAAGTCATTAGAATGTTAAAATTTAATTTAGAACCTTTGTTTTATTAGTTTAAATCATTTTTAAAGTTTCTGTCCAGTTTGACTTTTTGACTAACTAGTTTGACCCGACAATTAACTAGTCAAACGAAATAATTAGGAGGTGCCCTTATAAGGGTTAATCACCTACCTTAATATGGTTCCATAACCACTTTCATTTCGGTCAGTGGCTGGACCATTTATGATTAAACCGAAAGTCAAAGCTTAATTACGATATGTTTGACTTTTTGGTTTTTAAGCTAATAAAATGGACTAAGCAGGCATTAAAACTCTTACACAAGGTCCTTGCTATCTTTTCTACACTTCTTAGTCTTCTCCTAATGCTTGCTATCTCCAGAGATGGTTTTTAGAGTTGTTGCAAGTGAAGTGAGCACTTGAGCATATGAACTTGGGATCTTTATATACAAATTTCACATGCATTTGGATCTTTGTAGCTGTTTTGGAGGCTTCTAGGATCACTCCAGGTGTCCTAGTGGTTTAACAAGGCCGACATATAGGCCCTAGTATTGCTTAGAACAAGTTAAAGTCGGTTTGGAGCTGAAAACCTGCACCTGGCAGGTATTTTCTACGCTGGGCGTTTTTAGGCGGGCCGCGTAAAACCCAGTAAGAGTCTACGCGGGCCGCGATGACTGTCTGAACAGGTTAAAACATTTTAAACTTTGGCAGATTCAGTCCCTGGCCATTTAAATCCTTATACAACCTCATTTTTGACATATAAGGCCCTTGTAGTTAATTTGTAGAGACTCAAGGAAGTATAATCAAACTCCATTAGACTCGGTTTCGTTAAATATCACTATAAACACAAGTTTCATCACATTGACACTTTTTACCCAAAGTCTTGAAAACTTGTATAACGATCTCAAAACCATGTGAAATTTATACCACTTATTCTTGAGAGTATATTTGAATATTTCGAAGCCTTGGGTTCATTAAAAGGTCACTCAAAGGTAAGAATTAACATGTTGACTCGTTTAACCCCTGTAGTTTTATAATCTTCCGATTATTTTTACAAACGGCTTCTTAAATCCAATTAATCACTCGTTTAAGAATATATTCTCCGAGTATGGTCATTCAGAGGCACAAGTTTGGCATGTTGACACTTTTAGTCCCTTCGCATACATATTTTCACCGATTGTCAACTTTAGTCCATCAAACTCAATCTTTCACATATTTAGAGTTTAGGACACGTGTCATTGCATAATTGGACACGTTTTTACGTGGTGTTACACGTACAACTCGAGACAGAAATCCAATGACTGAGTCAGGCAGAACCTTGACATGCATTAGGGAGTCCTAGATCTATCAGGTGTAACACGAGACAGAACTCCAACGACTGAGTCAGGCAGAGCCTTGACATGCGTTACGGAATCCTAGATCAATCGTGTAGGGTAACAAATATGGTTATATTACTTACAACGAGGCAGAGCTTTGCTTTATAGGGGGTATTATATCCCGAGAGTTTATATCCCTAAAGGCGGCGGTAGGCTTGGTGAGTCACGCATGTAGTCTTGACTCGTGTCCGACACGTGGTAGTTAGGGTGATCAGCAAGTAACAGGCTATCCTGGCGCGCAACACGCCTTGTTGATTCCTTCGTGGCCCGTAAGCCATGGGATTTCTTTGTTTTACTTGTTATTTATTAAAATGAAAGTTATTCGGGTCTGTTTCTCACATACGTGGTGTATTAGGAGCGTTTAGGGTCATTTTCGATGGCTGTTATGCAATCCTAGTTACATGAGTGATAGTTATGTTTAAGCACTCGAGGAGTGTTAATATATGGTATGTGATATGTGGTCGAAACCCGGTGTCTTATTATATTTTGGTTTATGTTTTTACATAAATTTTGATTTCGAATGACCTACTTTTGATTAGAATTGCGTTTTGCAGGTCTAACAGAGTTTAAGGAGCTATTCGGGAGCTTTATGGAGCATCGGGGAACAAACGGTATCAACCGGGGATGCGAATTAAGCAAAACAGGAAAACGACTATACAAGCTGTGTCGATGGGAAAATGCCGTAGACAGAAGAATAGGCAGTCGTACATAGGGGATCTCTGGGGATCGTCGGCGACGCCAGGAGGGGACGTCGGCAACGTCGCCTCCTGTGCCCGATGGGTTTTTAATTTGTTTTATGTTTGTAACGAGTTTATAACCCATTTTTGGGGTCTGGAGTGGAGGTTACGAGTTTTTGAACATCAATGTGCATTCTTGGAGCCACAACTATCCTCTACACCTCTCCTGATCATTTCCAATCATACACTATCATCCTCTTCGATCCATAACCCTAATCCACTACTACCATCCCTATCATCTCATCATCAATCACCAAACCTCTCCCCCATCACCACTCACCAAACCCTAATTCCACCATTCTCCAAGATTGAAGATCATGTTCAAGCTCAAGTTCTTGCCAATCGTTGATCAAGTTCCGTTCGTCATGAGCGGCTAATCTTCTCGGGTTTCACCCCGGTGTAGGTTTTTGTTAGATTCTAGGGTTAGACATTGTTTTTGAGATTTGGTTTGTGATAAGTTGTTTTATGTTCTTGAAACCAATGATAATTGTCTTGCATTTGTATTGAATTCGTGAATTTTCGAGTGAAGATTAAATTTGACTTTGTGAAATGTTTATGTGCAATTATGCCTTGTCTAGGTTAGGATTTACATGTTCTTGGTAACGAAGTGCAATGCTCTCCGTCGTCTACGACATTGATAACTCTTGGCACCTAAGCCACGCGACACTAAATCCGTTAATCATATATGCAATTGAGTTAAATCTAAAACGTGTAGCAACCCTAGGTCTTCAATTACCAAACTAGGTGTGAACCTTGTTCTCAACTATTTTTTAAAATAATCAATTAAGTTTTCGTGTAATCACAAGAATTCAAGTTTTAGTTGTTAATCACTTTAGCATCAAAATTGTCGGTTTAATCCGACATCTCTTTTCAAACAAGAATTAGTAAGCTTCATAATTTGTGACAACATTAACAGTCAATTACGTCAATACGCAAACCACAAACTTTTCATGGTTCGACCCCTTACCACCACTAACACATATTTGAGGGTAATTTAGGCATTATAAATATTATCTTTGAACGGGGCGCGACATCCCGATCTGTATTCTAGTGTAACCGATTAAACATAGTAAATATCGATTAATTCTTGCAACATAGTAGTCTATGTTATAACCAAAAGCAATTACGTCTTTTTTTTATTCGTACCAACTCTCTTGTGTTTTTATGTGTTTCATGTTGTTTTCTTCTTAATTTCATTGCACCAAATTCAGAATCTCAGTTATGAGGTACACGTGCACCTTTTTACAACAGTAACTCGTGTATTATCTTATATCTTATATTAAGATATTAAAAGTTAATATCATAATATTATTATAATGTTATAAAATTTATACTGAATTATATTCATATAAATATATGGATACTGATTCCAGGCTTAGTATCTTCGGTTTCATCTTATAGGCTGACTTGCATCACTCTAATAGGATTCCTTGCTTGCATCATATCGTACCAATAAGGCAATGAATCGCGGAGAAAGCTCTTTTTTTCCCTTAACTTAGTATAAGTAAGAAAGACAGTCCGATTTCCTATGCCGAAAGATCGATCTGGTTTAGCGCTTTTCATTTTTCTTTTTTTTGGTATGATATATATAATATATTATAAGTTACATGAAACATGTTTTAAAAAGGTTTTATCAACAAGAAATACTGGTGAGTACATTCCAGTTTGTAAAACATTAGTTGTTACACATTACAGTATCAAGGGCAATTACAATGTTTATATCTACACAATTATTCGTTCAGTACGTGTCACTCGACGGATCTGTGACTATGGTCATATCACACATTGGATACCCGTGCCCAATCGTGAAGGTTATCAAGTACTGTATACAAATCCCATAATACTGGCAGTAATTGTAGAATTACAAAGACTTAATCACTATAATTGTATTTGAAAACATTTTGACTCACAAAAAGAGTTCATAAAAGAAAATGTACTCACTTTTGTAGACTTAGGTATTTCTACAGGCTTTCTAGTACTATTATAGCTTCCTGTTGCTTTTCCTGGTTATTATCTATATAATGCACACGTGTTAGTAAAATAACCCAAATCACATTAACCGTACAACTCGAGACAGAACTCCAATGACTGAGTCAGGCAGAGCCTTGACATGCATTACGGAGTCCTAGATCAATTGGGTGTAACACGAGACAGAACTCCAACGACTGAGTCAGGCAGAGCCTTGACATGCGTTACGGAATCCTAGATCAATCGTGTAGGGTAACAAATAGGGCTATATTACTTACAACGAGGCAGAGCTTTGCTTTATAGGGGGATATTATATCTCGAGAGTTTTGACTAACACAAAGTTTGAGAGAGAAAATAGAAATGAACGGTTGAACAAAGTTTGAGAGATGATGTTCAAGCTCAAGTTCTCGCCAATCGTTGATCAAGTTCCGTTCGTCATGAGCGGCTAATCTTCTCGGGTTTCACCCCGGTGTAGGTTTTTGTAAGATTCTAGGATTAAACATTGTTTTTGAAATTTGATTTGTGACAAGTTGTTTTATCTTCTTGAAACCTATGATAATTGTCTTGCATTTGTATTGAATTCGTGAATTTTTGAGTGAAGATTAAATTTGACTTTGCGAAATGTTTATGTGCAATTATGCCTTGTCTAGGTTAGGATTTACATGTTCTTGGTAACGAAATGCGTTGCGGTCCGTCGTCTACGAAGTTGATGGCTCTTGGCACCTAAGCCACGCGACACTAAATCCGTTAATCATATATGCAATTTAGTTAAATCTAAAACGTGTAGAAACCCTAGGTCTTCAATTACCAAACGAGGTGTGAACCTTGTTCTCAACTATTGTTTAAAATCATTAATCAAGTTTTTGTGTAATCACAAGCATTCAAGTTTTAGTAGTTAATCACTTTAGCATCAAACTTGTTGGTTTAATCCGACATATCTTTTCAAACAAAGAATTAAACCGAATTAGCAAACTTCATAATTTGTGACAACATTAACAATCAATTACGTCCATACGCAAACCACAAACTTTTCGTGGTTCGATCCCTTACTACCACTAAGACATTCTTAAGGGTAATTTAGACATTATAAATATTATCTTTGAATGGGGCGCGACATCCCGATCAGTTTGCTAGTGTAACCGATTAAACATAGTAAATATCAATTATTTCTTGCAACTTAGTGTTAGGGATGGATTTTCTAAGCTTATGGATCACGGATCCTCAAGTGCAGCTTGGATCACGGATCTTTAGTTCAGTTTGAAGTAAGGATCCTCATAAGATGTTGCAGGACTAAGGATCCAGGATCCTCATTATTATCCTAATACTAACAATTGTTTCCATTACGTTTAAACTTGTTTTGTAGGAGTATTCGAATGGGACTTGGTCTAACCAAGATTCTAGGGGAATATGCTCTGTTATTCTGCACGTGCAAGAGCTCTTCGACCATTATGGTGATCGTGGGGGACTTGCATCATTTTCGGATAGTTAGTGTTAGGGGAGGATTTTTACATCCTAAGGATCACGGATCCTCAAATGCTATTAGGATCATGGATCCTCAATTCTGTTTGAATTAAGGATCCTCAGTAGGTGTTGCAGGATCAGGATTCAGGATCCTTATTGTTATCCTCATACTAACAATTGTCTACCTTGTGCGTAAACTTGTTTTGCAGGAACAAAGGCATGGACCAAGTCTCACCGAAATTCCTGGAGCATATTCCCTTAAAATTCCGCACGTGCTTGACCATTATGGACGTTATGGAGATCGTGGGGAACTTGCACGAATTACGGATAGCTAGTTAGACTGGTTATTTCTAATTTAAAATGGGGATAACAAGCTTGGGTAGAACACTTAGCTATTTTTTGGCATTCACACACTCTCGCAACAGCTCTCAAACACTACTTGGCGATTTCATACATTTTATTGCACATTGCACATTAGTGATCCTTGTAACAAGCTTGTTATCATCCCGAGTTGTAAACTTCTTTTGTTTAATCTTAGTTGGTGATCGGTAGTTTCCATCACCCGAGGTTTTTTATACCGGAGATCAACTCTTGATCAAGGGCTTTTTCGTCGTATAAATCCTTGTGTCCTTTGTTCATTACATTTCTGAGTTATCCTTAACATTGTTCATTGATTCAAGCATCATTCCTCACAACAAAGATTTGGTTACATTATCTTAGCCTGATTTTTGACCAAAACAGTTTGGCGCCCACCGTGGGGCAATTGGTGCTTCTTTCCTAAGAAATTCTTGTTTTGGTGATTATTTCGGTTCATTACAACCAAGCAGATGGCTTCCTCAGTGAAGAACACTTCAAGTTCAATGCCGGTGATGAGTTCATCACAGGGCGTTCCTCCTTTGCCTCCACCACCTTCTGGATCCCAGAAGAATGCTAAAAATGCTGCAAAGAGACAAAGCCCCATTTTTCCAAAACCACCAACTTCTTCTGTTTCTTCTAATCCTACTACTAGTGATCTTTTTACTTTGATTTTGCAGATGAGGGATCACATACAGGAGCAGGACAAAACCAACGAAAGGATCCTCCGGGAGATCAGTGGCATCAAGAAACAGAAGAGATCAGGAGAGGATCACTCTCCTCTGATACCAAGGTCACTGGATTTTGACACTCCAGCCGTAACCGCCCTACAATCTGCAGCTCCAGACATCCAATACCAGACTGAACCATTGGGAAGGCGTTATGGAGCAACAACTATGAGTCAGGCTTTTGGGTCTCACTTCCAGCCTCAAGGATCCTGTTTTCAGCCTTCGGGATCCTCTTTCCAGCATCAGGGATCCTTCGTCAGCTCAGGAGGATATTTGGGAATGCACACAGTCCAAGGATCCTCCATGGTTCAAGGATCCTCATTTCAGGTTCAAGGATCCTCTCAGCCTCAAGGATCCTCTCAGGTTCAAGGATCCTCATTTCAGGTTCAAGGATCCTCTCAGCCTCATGGATCCTCTCAGGTTCAAGGATCCAACATTTTTCAGGATTAAGGATTCTTGAGAAGTATACAACCCCCAAGCACAGATGTTCATCAAGGAGACTTCATTCCAATGTAGACCATTGCCTCTTCTGGTCCTTCAATCATACCAGAATCCCGTCAATATGGATTCACATCTGCAATTCCTAACCTGAATCCTCCGGGAGGTAACACTTTCAATAATTCTTATAACACTAACCATTGCTCTATGCAGGATACAGGTATCAATCAAGCTATGGCTAGGGAATTACAGAAGCTGAAGGATATGATATCCAACGTCCCAGGAGTGGTTAAGCCCATTCCTGAAATTGCAGATGGGAGCCATAGGATATCTTGTTTTGCACCTCCTATTTGTGATGCTGAGATACCCAAAAGGTTCCAAATACCAACCATGAAGCTGTATGATGGTTCAACGGATCCAGAGGAACATGTAGCTCAATATAGAGAGAGGATGGAGATCAACCCCATCCCAGAGAGGTTAAAAGAAGCATGTCTATGCAAGGGTTTCGGATCCACACTCACAGGATCAGCTCTTAAATATGCTAAGTCTTCTCCCTTACTCTATTACTTCATTTGCTAATCTAGTTAACCTGTTTAATAGTCAATTCTCATGTAGTAGAAAATTTGAACGATTAACTAGTGATTTATATAGGGTAACACAAGGTCAAAATGAATCACTTAGAGAGTACATCACTAAGTTTAGTAAAGGATCCTTAGATATCCCTAACTTGGATATATCTACGGCTGTAGAAGCCTTTAAAATGGGTTTACTTAGGGATTCATTATTCTATGATGATCTCGTTATGACCCCGTGCAGGAATCTTGATGAAGTAAGAACCAGGGCCCTTAGATTCATCCGACTTGAGGATGATAAAAGGATCCAGGAGAGATTGGCATGATCCTCAAAACAGGAAAAGCAAGGATCCTACTTCAAGAATAACAAGTTCAAGTCCTACAACAAGTCTGATAACCAGAATGTGCATGCAGTAGAACAAGAAGAGGATGATGAGGATTATCCTCCAATTTCTGAATACTGTTTTTCTGTTGATAACAATGAACTAATTCTTGCAATGCAGAATCTAGGTGAGAAAGCTAGGTGGCCAAGAAAAAGTGATAAACCAGCTGCTACGAAAGACAAATCCAAGTGGTGTGCATATCATGAAGATTTTGGACATCTCACTGAAGAGTGTATTGCACTTAGAAAAGAAATTGGTTACTTGTTAAGCAAGGGGCACTTGAAAGAGCTTTTGGGACGCAAGAAGTTAAGGATCCAGGATCCTGATAGGACAAAACTCGTCCATCATCAGGGCCATGACTTCTTCCCACTCCAACGCATATGCCAGTTCGTTCGAACGAATGTTCCTTTCGTTCGTCCACCATTCGAGAGCTCGGGCTTGGAATACCCCAGTCGCACTACGCGTTCTGAGCTTATTGGGGCAATCACTGTTGATGAACGTGACCTCCATGCTATCAAACCATTCGAGCATGGCGGTCACCCCATCATTGCCGGTGAATGGCTTGGGATTGCCCGATGAAAAGTGCTTTAAGTTGAATGAAGCGGGCTTGCGTATTTCGACCTTGGAGTCGACAGAGGGGTTCGGAGTTTCAGAAGATCGAATCTCGGAAATGACCTTTGGAACGACGCGCGCAAATTGATCGGCCATGAAAGCCATCATCTTCTTCGTAGCACGGGACTTTGACTTCTTAGATGAGTTGGAGTGACGAGAAGACATCTATGATTCAAAAGAACGAATAGGTGAGACTTGATCATAATGTTTGTTTAAGAAAAATCGTTTGCATAAATTGATTCACATAGCATAAAGTGTCACATAGCATAAAAGTTTCAAATTGATTCATATAACATAAAGAGTTTAGATGTCTCATATAGCATAGTCATGAGTTCCACATAGCATAGCATGAATAAATGAAAGCATTGCAAATTTAGTTTGTTCACGAGGGATTATTAGCGTTTGTGATTGCGATAACGTGCGAAATGATTAAAACGAAATTTTGAAATGAACGAACGTTCAAGTATAAAATCACATATAAATTGAGATACATAAAAGAGAGGCTCAATAAAACATTGGATTGTTTCGGGTAGAGAAACGTCGATTATTCCAAAGTGGGTCGAAAGTTCTTTCGAATTAGAGAAAACATGCTTTGGCCTATAGGTAAGATACTCTCGTCGAGAAGCGATTAACGGTACCTTACCCTTCCGGTTACTACACATCTCTAATTGATTGAAACAATCGGGACTTTGGCGAGATTGAAAATCGAGGAATGGGACTCAATCGACGAGATGCGGGTTTCACCCCTAACTTGATGATTTCGTACCCTAAATGTGGTTGGTACTTGTCAGGTCAAAATAAAATTTCGACACTATGAAAAAGGTCCACTAGAGTTGAAATGGAAATTACCATTAAGTTGTGGATTTCACTCCTAGCTTAATGGTGTAATTTCGTGCAAAAATATAGTTTAAGGTAGAATGAGAGCCGTTTACCAAATTGTGGGTTTCACGCCTATTTTGGTAAAGTTGTCTCGTTTGTGTTACAAGAGTATACAAATAAACAAAGGTGTATTCATGTTAACCTTAGGAAAGACATATAAATTTAATCAACAAGAAGTGTAGCTAGGAAGCATGCATGGTATAGCACAAAAGTTTTAAACGACACATAAGAGGCAAAATTTCTAAAACTATAGATTAGGGCAAAAGCATGGCAATTTTCCTAATTCCCTATAGTTATGGCTCTGATACCAATCTGTCACACCCCAACCGATGGCGGAAACATCGGGATGAGAGGAACAAATTGCTCAAAACGTCATAACACTA
Source organism: Helianthus tuberosus (assembly GCA_030545235.1). Taxonomy (NCBI): domain Eukaryota; kingdom Viridiplantae; phylum Streptophyta; class Magnoliopsida; order Asterales; family Asteraceae; genus Helianthus; species Helianthus tuberosus. Next base: position 13,532 of record JARYGA010048387.1, on the reverse strand, counting down.
TGTGACAATATTTAATTGAATTCAAATTTCATTGCAAGAACTAAATTGTCATACAACATTTAAAATGGAAATAACAACATTGTTCAAATTCAAATCAACAAAAGATAAATAGATTAAAGGTGTGTATCTAGTCCACCCTAAACTTGTTTCATCATTCATCCATATTTTAATAATCAACCTGCAACATGTATTAAAATAGATTTTCAATGCAAAAGCATGAGCGAGTATACAAATTTGTTTACATAGCATAATAGAATAAAACTCAAATCCAACATGATTCATAATATGTGATTACTAGTATGCAATTTTGGCGTACAATATGATCAAACCCTATAACACAACGCATAAAATAGCCTAATCCCAATAGTTCAGCGGGGTGGTAACTTAACAATACCCAATAGAATAGCAGGCGGGGCATTAATCCTATAGCGCTATAATTGTTAAGGTGGGCGAGCAAAGTCAATGAGCATATAACATTCCAAATCGTTCATAGAGCATACAAGAATAGTAAGTAAGTCACATTGGTTTCATGCTTCGTTCAAAGATTGAGTATGTTTAGTTCCAAAGTTATGTGCATAAATATACATGTTGCATCCCAAAGTGAAAAGGGAAAAAGGGATCGAGTATACTCAAGGTGGTTGCAAGCTTTCCTACTTGGAATTCCCGCGAGTGAGTTGTTGGAGTAGATTAAGTTGGAGCACCTAGTCCTTCTACACGAGGAAACATAGGTGTGTGAGTTTGGCGTTCAACGGAAGATTAAAACTTTGGAGTTTAACATAACATAAAGTATGATATCAAAATAATCATCTTTAACTTATAACTCTTTATATGACACTATGTAACCTCTAGGGTTATATTGTATTTCATGGGTAGTACACCCATTAGAATCATATCAAGGTTTTAGGTCTTAGATGATATCCTACTACTTTAACATATAAACACAAGTTTAACATTAAAGGTTCGAATGGGTGTATATATATTTAGGTTAAGTATTACGTATTATTTAGTCCAATAATTCATGTAGGAGGTAGAAGATTAAATCTTCATTTAGGCACCTCGAGTTATCATGGATGTCATGTATGGGGTAGGAAGAACATGCTTCCATTTAGGAACCCCTTGAATGTTCACCACTTCACTTGATGTAAAGACAACCAAGGAGGGTCACGAACTAGGATTAGTACAATAATATAAACAACCTAACTAAAGAGAAATCATCAAATCATGTGAGGATTTTATGTTGGAACAACCCAAGTTGTTCCATAATCACTTCTCATCAAGAACTAAGCTTGAACATGACTTGTGGGTGAAATACCCTAAACAAAACAGATAGTATTTGAGGTTTTAACCTCTGATTTAACATGTCTCAACCTTGTTTTTAAGCTTAACTAACCATAGATGAGGTTATAAGCATTAGGACATAGGCTTGAGTGTGTTAGACACAAGAATGATAAGTATAAACAAGTTTTTGAATAACATCAAACAAAACAGAAAGTTTTTGGACCATTTCAGGGCAATTCCATGTCTGATTTCTCCAAGGAGAAGTCAAGGAATCAAACCCCATGATTATCCAAGCAAGTAGGAAGAAGAATCAAGTAATTTCGTTAAGAAATGAGCAAGTTATACTCACTTTAGTGCAAGAGTATGAATCTGTCCGAAAATGCAGATTTGCAACTGATTTGAGAGTGAATTTGGAGTGATTTGAGAGTGTTGAAAGTGTAGAAATGCTTGGAGAAGGGTTGTATTTATAGTGGAAGAGTTTGAGTATGATTGGAGGTGTTTAGAGGTGGCTTAATGGTGATTGGGGAGTGTTAGAAAGTGGGATTTCGTGCCAATTCGCGTAGATTAGCAGCCGCTGTGTTTTTTTTTCTGATCTGGGCAACGTCAGGCGGCCCGCGTGAGAGATCAAGGTAGGTTTAGGCGGGCCGCCCGGACTTACTTAACCGGACATAAGTTTCAAATGTTACAATTTGGCCCCCAGACTTGTTATTTTGATGCTTTTAGGTCTTTTAAGGACTATAAATGCCACAAAAACGTAGTTTAAGATAAATCCAAGTATGGGGAGTATAAACCAAGTATAATTAAGCGTATAAGTATTAAATCAAGTGTCGTTCACGTTCAAAACACGTTTTAGGTATAAGTTTAGATTAATTACAAGTTTAGCACATAGTTTCCAAGAATAACGATCAAACATCAATTGATTCATCAATTCGAACATACGAGCATATATAAAGTGTGTATAACATATTTGTAACAAAATACGAGTTTCATTAATGATCCAAGTCTCGGTTTTTATTACGATTACAAATGTGGAACGATTACAAGAATACAAAGTTTCCAAAAATAGAAATACGAACAAAACTTTCTATAAATGGAAAGTACAAAAGAGCCGGGCGTTACAGTCTCCCCTCCTTTAGGAAATTTCATCCCGAAATTTAGGAAGACGTAGGGAAAAGATGAGGGTATTTCTTCTTCATCTCGCTCTTGAGTTCCCAAGTGAATTCAGCGCCACGTTTACCTTCCCATCGAACCTTGACGATAGGAATTTTACTGCGCCTCAATAACTTGACCCATTGATCCATGATTTCGACGGGTTTTTCCACAAAATGCAAGGTGTCGTTCACTTGGAGATCTTCGAGAGGAACGTGAAGTCCTTCATCAGCGAGACATTTCTTTAGATTGGAGACATGAAACGTCGGGTGAACGTTGTTGAGCTCTTGAGGTAAATCGAGTCGATAAGCCACCGCACCAATCCTTTCTAGTATCTTGAAAGGACCAACATAGAGAGGGGCAAGCTTTCCCTTTTTACCAAAACGAACCACTCCTTTCCAAGGAGACACTTTGAGTAAAACGTGATCCCCAACGTTGAATTGCATCGGTTTGCGTCCCTTATCAGCATAGACCTTTTGACGATTTCGGGCCTTGAGTAGATTATCACGAATTTGGAGAATCTTATCCGTTGCTTCTTGTATGATTTCAGGTCCAGTAAAATGTTTGTCACCAATCTCGTGCCAGTTTAAAGGAGATCGGCATTTGCGACCATACAATGCCTCGAATGGAGCCATTTTAATACAGGAGTGGTAGCTATTGTTGTACGAGAACTCGACCAAAGGTAAATGCACATCCCAACTACCACCAAAGTCGATGACACAAGAACGGAGCATGTCCTCTAGGGTTTGGATAGTACGTTCAGTCTGTCCATCCGTTTGAGGATGAAAAGCCGTACTTAGATTTAAATGAGTACCCATAGCGGACTGAAAGGTTTGCCAGAGACGCGAAGTAAATCGACCATCACGATCAGAAATGATGTCGAGAGGAATACCATGATGGCTTATGACTTCATCGGTATAGATGCGAGCAAGTCGTTCAACCTTGAAGTCTTCACGAATAGGAATGAATTGAGCGGACTTGGTCAGACGATCGATGATCACCCAAATGCTATCGTGACCAGAAGATGTACTAGGGAGTTTAGTGATGAAGTCCATCGCAATGCTATCCATTTCCAAACGTGGATTTCAGGTTGTTCGAGTAGACCGGAAGGTCGTTGATGCTCGGCTTTGACTTTCGAACACGTAAGACACTTAGAGACGTAAACGACAATGTCTTTCTTCATACCAGGCCACCAATAGGATGTACGTAGATTATGATACATCTTGTCGGCACCAGGATGAATTGAGTACTTGGTTTTGTGTGCCTCGTTCATGATGAAGTCTCGAAGTTCTTCGCGATCAGGGATCCAGGCACGATTGTCGAGGTATAGGATACCATCGGCCTTGGAGACGAGATCGTGTTCTTTAGTGCCTCGTATCTCAACATGGAAGTTACCTTCGTTAATAGTGGCGTACTGAGCTTCGCGAATGCGGCGTGGAAGATCGTTCACAAGTTGAAGACAACGAATACCCTTCATATGAGTTTTGCGACTAAGGGCGTCAGCTATTACATTCGCTTTACCTGGATGGTATTTGATTTCGTAGTCATAGTCGTTTAATAGTTCCACCCAATGACGTTGACGCATGTTCAGTTCCTTTTGGTCGAAGATGTGTTGAAGGCTCTTGTGGTCAGTGAAAACCACATACTTAGTACCATAAAGGTAGTGTTGCAAAATTTTCAACGCAAAAACAACTGCGCCAAGTTCAAGGTCATGGGTGGTATAGTTCTTCTCGTGTATTTTGAGTTTACGAGAGGCGTAAGCGATGACCTTGCCTCGTTGCATGAGAACGCAACCAAGACCATGGTTCGAGGCATCACAATACACCACGAAATCATCATTCCCATCAGGAAGAGTAAGAATAGGAGCGTTGCAAAGCAAGTCCTTGAGAGTCCGAAAGGATTCCTCTTGCTCAGGACCCCAAGCAAAAGGTTTCTCCTTTTGGGTCAACGAAGTGAGAGGAACGGCGATCTTTGAAAAATTCGAGATGAACCAGCGGTAATAACCCACCAATCCTAAGAAGGAACGGATTTTAGAAGAAGATTTAGGCGCGGTCCAATTCTTTATGGCTTCGATCTTTGCAGGATCAACGTGGATTCCTTTTTCACTAACAACGTGTCCAAGGAATTAGACTTCTTTAATCCAAAACTCGCATTTGGAGAACTTAGCGTATAAGCGTTCGATACGTAAGAGCTCGAGTATAAGGCGAAGATGACGTTCATGATCGGCTCGAGATTTAGAATAAATGAGGATATCATCAATGAAGACGATCACGAAACGATCCAAATAGGGCTTACAAACACGATTCATGAGATCCATGAACACAGCGGGTGCGTTGGTCAAGCCAAAAGGCATAACCACGAACTCGTAGTGTCCATAGCGAGTGCGGAAAGCGGTTTTGGGGATGTCCTCTTCGAGGACCCGAAGTTGGTGATAACCAGAACGAAGATCGATTTTGGAGAAACAAGTTGCGCCTTGAAGTTGGTCAAAGAGATCGTCGATACGCGGAAGAGGGTAATGATTCTTGACAGTGAGTTTGTTGAGCTCGTGATAATCGATACGCATGCGGAAAGAATCGTCTTTCTTTTTAACGAAAAGCACAGGAGCACCCCAAGGTGAGGTACTTGGACGAATGAAACCCTTATCGAGGAGTTCTAGAAGCTGCGTAGATAATTCTTGCATCTCAGAAGGTGCAAGGTGATAAGGAGCTTTAGCAACAGGAGTCGCACCAGGTACGAGGTCGATACGAAAGTCAACAGATCGAGGTGGAGGAGGACCAGGTAAATCTTAAGGAAAGACGTCAGGGAAGTCGCGCACCACTGGAACATCACTTAAACTCTTTCCCTTGCCCTTTTCTTCCACAACGTGGGCTAAAAAGGAAAAGTACTGTTTGCGTAAGTATTTGTTCGCTTGTGTGCAGGACATCAACTTCAGTCCCTTTGAAGGTCGGTCTCCATAGACGTGCAAAACACCACCTGAAGGAAGGGGTAAACGAACGTATTTCTCGTGACAAGCGATTTCAGCATGGTTCTTTTGAAGCCAATCCATGCCTATGATGACGTTGAAACTACCCAGTTGCATGGGTATGAGATCGATAGGGAAAACGTGTTCGTTGAGAGTAAGACGACAATCACGAAGAACGGAATCGACTAAGATGGATTTGCCATTTGAGACTTCAACGGAAAATGACTTCGGTAGTTTAGAGCGTGTGCAATTTAACAACGATTCGAATTCTAAGGACACAAAGCTTTTGTCCGCACCAGTATCAAATAGTATCGAAGCACAAAGATGGTTAACAAGAAACGTACCGTTAACGACATTATTATCGTTGAGTGCTTGATTCGCGTTCAGATTGAAACAGCGTCCACGAGGAGGTTGTAGTTGCTCTTGATTCCATAGTGGGCATTGAGGACGAAGATGATTGGCGTCCCCACATTTGAAACAAGCTCTAGCGGGTCTTGCGTTTTGAGGAGGGGGTGGAGCTTGTTGCGCTTGCTGAGCTGGTGGGGCTTGTTGTGCTTGCTGAGCTGGTGGAGCTTGTTGTTGTTGATAGCGACAAAAGGCGGTGTCATGTCCATAACGGTTAAAATTGGTACAAATACGACACCTGGCATTGGCGGGATGGTGACGGTTACATGTGGCACACTTGGGGTGAATCCCAGTGTACGACTTTTGGGTGTTATCAGGAGCAACAGGGTTTGGGTTAACGGGTGGCACAATCGCATTGCAAACAGGGTTCGATTGCTTTCGCTTCTTCCCCCTATTGCCACTCGACTGTTGGGTGATTTGGTTGGCTGGCTTGAAAGAAGCGGGGTTTGCGGCTTGTTTATCACGAATACGATTGTTGTTCAGGGAAGCAGCCAAACGATAAACAACTTCGATATTGTCGAGTTTGGCAGCCTCGATCGTATCACACATAGCAGAGGGTAACCCATTGATATACTTCCGTATCTTGCGGTCGGTGGTCATAACGAGGTGAGGAACTATGAAGCTAAGTTGTTTGAAACGGGTGGTGTAGGCTAAGTTTTCATCCCCCACTTGCTTTAGTGCCCAAAATTCTTCCTCCAGCTTTTGTTGCTCATGCGGAGGACAAAACTCGTCCATCATCAGGGTCTTGACTTCTTCCCACTCCAACACATATGCCAGTTCGTTCGAACAAATGTTCCTTTCGTTCGTCCACCATTCGAGAGCTCGGGCTTGGAATACCCCAGTCGCACTACGCGTTCTGAGCTCATTGGGGCAATCACTGTTGATGAACGTGACCTCCATTCTATCAAACCATTCGAGCATGGCGGTCACCCCATCATTGCCGGTGAATGGCTTGGGATTGCACGATGAAAAGTGCTTGAAGTTGAACGAAGCAGGCTTGCGTATTTCGACCTTGGAGCCGGCGGAGGAGTTCGGAGTTTCGGAAGCTCGAATCTCGGAAATGACCTTTGGAACGACGCGCGCAAATTGATCGGCCATGAAAGCCATCATTTTCTTCGTAGCACGGGACTTTGACTTCTTAGACGAGTTGGAGTGACGAGAAGACATCTAAGATTCAAAAAAACGAATAGGTGAGACTTGATCATAATGTTTGTTTAAGAAAAATCGTTTGCATAAATTGATTCACATAGCATAAAGTGTCTCATAGCATAAAAGTTTTAAATTGATTCACATAACATAAAGAGTTTAGATGTCTCATATAGCATAGTCATGAGTTCCACATAGCATAGCATGAATAAATGAAAGCATTGTAAATTTAGTTTGTTCACGAGGGATTATTAGCGTTTGTGATTGCGATAACGTGCGAAATGATTAAAACAAAATTTTGAAATGAACGAACGTTCAAGTATAAAATCACATATAAATTGAGATACATAAAAGAGAGGCTCAATAAAACATCTGATTGTTTCGGGTAGAGAAACGTCGACTATTCCAAAGTGGGTCGAAAGTTCTTTCGAATTAGAAAAAACGTGCTTTGGCCTATAGGTAAGATACTCTCATCGAGAAGCGATTAACGGTACCTTACCCTTCCGGTTACTACACATCTCTAATTGATTGAAACAATCGGGACTTTGGCGAGATTGAAAATCGAGGAATGGGACTCAATCGACGAGATGCGGGTTTCACCCCTAACTTGACGATTTCGTACCCTAAATGTGGTTGGTACTTGTCGGGTCAAAATAAAATTTCGACACTATGACAAGGGTCCACTAGAGTTGAAATGGAAATTACCATTAAGTTGTGGATTTCACTCCTAGCTTAATGGTGTAATTTCGTGCAAAAATATAGTTTAAGGTAGAATGAGAGCCGTTTACCAAATTGTGGGTTTCACGCCTATTTTGGTAAAGTTGTTTCGTTTGTGTTACAAGAGTATACAAATAAACAAAGGTGTATTCATGTTAACCTTAGGAAAGGCATATAAATTTAATCAACAAGAAGTGTAGCTAGGAAGCATGCATGGTATAGCACAAAAGTTTTAAACGACACATAAGAGGCAAAATTCCTAAAACTATAGATTAGGGCAAAAGCATGGCAATTTTCCTAATTCCCTATAGTTATGGCTCTGATACCAATCTGTCACACCCCAACCGATGGCGGAAACATCGGGATGAGACGAACAAATTGCTCAAAACGTCATAACACTATGTGACAATATTTAATTGAATTCAAATTTCATTGCAAGAACTAAATTGTCATACAACATTTAAAATGGAAATAACAAAATTGTTCAAATTCAAATCAACAAAAGATAAATAGATTAAAGGTGTGTATCTAGTCCACCCTAAACTTGTTTCATCATTCATCCATACTTTAATAATCAACCTGCAACATGTATTAAAATAGAGTTTCAATGCAAAAGCATGAGCGAGTATACAAGTTTGTTTACATAGCATAATAGAATAAAACTCAAATCCAACATGATTCATAATATGTGATTACTAGTATGCATTTTTGGTGTACAATATGATCAAACCCTAGAACACAACGCATAAAATAGCCTAATCCCAATAGTTCAGCGGGGTGGTAACTTAACAATACCCAATAGAATAACAGGCGGGGCGTTAATCCTATAGCGCTATAATTGTTAAGGCGGGCGAGCAAAGTCAATGAGCATATAACGTTCCAAATCGTTCATAGAGAATACAAGAATAGCAAGTAAGTCACATTGGTTTCATGTTTCGTTCAAAGATTGAGTATGTTTAGTTCAAAAGTTATGTGCATAAATATACATATTGCATCCCAAAGTGAAAAGGGAAAAAGGGATCGAGTATACTCACGGTGGTTGCAAGCTTTCCTGCTTGGAATTCCCGCGAGTGAGTTGTTGGAGTAGATTAAGTTGGAGCACCTAGTCCTTCTACACGAGGAAACATAGGTGTGTGAGTTTGGCATTCAACGGAAGATTATAACTTTGGAGTTTAACATAACATAAAGTATGATATCAAAATAATCATCTTTAACTTATAACTCTTTATATGACACTATGTAACCACTAGGGTTATATTGTATTTCATGGGTAGTACACCCGTTAGAATCATATCAAGGTTTTAGGTCTTAGATGATATCCTACTACTTTAACATATAAACACAAGTTTAACATTAAAGGTTCGAATGTGTGTATATATATTTAGGTTAAGTATTACGTATTATTTAGTCCAATAATTCATGTAGGAGGTAGAAGATTAAATCTTCATTTAGGCACCTCGAGTTATCATGGATGTCATGTATGGGGTAGGAAGAACATGCTTCCATTTAGGAACCCCTTGAATGTTCACCACTTCACTTGATGTAAAGACAACCAAGGAGGGTCACGAACTAGGATTAGTACAATAATATAAACAACCTAACTAAAGAGAAATCATCAAATCATGTGAGGATTTTATGTTGGAACAACCCAAGTTGTTCCATAATCACTTCTCATCAAGAACTAAGCTTGAACATGACTTGTGGGTGAAATACCATAAACAAAACAGATAGTATTTGAGGTTTTAACCTCTGATTTAACATGTCTCAACCTTGTTTTTAAGCTTAACTAACCATAGATGAGGTTATAAGCATTAGGACATAGGCTTGAGTGTGTTAGACACAAGAATGATAAGTATAAACAAGTTTTTGAATAACATCAAACAAAACAGAAAGTTTTTGGACCATTTCAGGGCAATTCCATGTTTGATTTCTCCAAGGAGAAGTCAAGGAATCGAACCCCATGATTATCCAAGCAAGTAGGAAGAAGAATCAAGTAATTTCGTTAAGAAATGAGCAAGTTATACTCACTTTAGTGCAAGAGTATGAATATGTCCGAAAATGCAGATTTGCAACTGATTTGAGAGTGAATTTGGAGTGATTTGAGAGTGTTGAAAGTGTAGAAATGCTTGGAGAAGGGTTGTATTTATAGTGGAAGAGTTTGAGTATGATTGGAGGTGTTTAGAGGTGGCTTAATGGTGATTGGGGAGTGTTAGAAAGTGGGATTTCGTGCCAATTCGCGTAGATTAGCAGCTGCTGTGTTTTTTTCTGATCTGGGCAACCTCAGGCGGCCCACGTGAGAGATCAAGGTAAGTTTAGGCGGGCCGCCCGGACTTACTGAACCGGACATAAGTTTCAAATGTTACAATTTGGCCCCCAGACTTGTTATTTTGATGTTTTTAGGTCTTTTAAGGACTATAAATGCCACATAAACATAGTTTAAGATAAATCCAAGTATGAGGAGTATAAACCAAGTATAATTAAGCGTATAAGTATTAAATCAAGTGTCGTTCACGTTCAAAACACGTTTTAGGTATAAGTTTAGATTAATTACAAGTTTAGCACATAGTTTCCAAGAATAACGATAAAAAATCAATAGATTCATCAATTCGAACATACGAGCATATATAAAGTGTGTATAACATATTTGTAAGAAAATACGAGTTTCATTAATGATCCAAGTCTCGGTTTTTATAACGATTACAAATGAGGAACGATTACAAGAATACAAAGTTTCCAAAAATAGAAATACGAACAAAACTTTCTATAAATGGAAAGTACAAAAGACCTGGGCGTTACACATGATCCTAATCATGATGGTCTTGTTATCACTCTATTTATTTCTAACCACTTTGTTCGCAGGATCCTGGTAGATGGAGGAAGCTCAGTAAACATCATTCAGCTTGATGTCCTCAAGAAAATGAACATTCCTGAATCAGACATTGTCCCAAGATCCTCAGTTCTTGTGGGATTCAGCGGAGAGACCAAGAATACATTGGGGGACATCAAACTCCCATCTATATTGAAGGACTTCATTCTTATCAAAAATTTTGTGTCATAGATTGCTTATCCTGTTGTAATGTTATCCTTGGACGGCCATGGATACATGACATGAAGGCAGTCCCATCTACCTATCATCAATGTGTAAAGCTTCCTAGCCCGTGGGGGGTGGTGAAAATTGAGAGTGATCAACAAGAAGCTAAGAATTGTTACACGTCATCAATGAAGCCATCCTCAAGACCAAGGGAGCAATAGCAATTAAGGCTTCCTTCAAGAGATGTCTTGGAGGTAAGAGAACAGGATGTGAAAGAAATCCTTATGGATCCTCATGATCCTGAATCCATAGTCTTCATAGGGTCAGGGATCCTCAGCAACGTTGAACAGGATCTTGTATCCTTCCTTAAAAGGAGAAAAACTACCTTTGTCTGGAAGCATGAGGACATGACAGGTATATCTAAAGATATAATTACTCATAAACTTGGCATTGACAGGTCATTCAAGCCAATTCATCAAAAAGGAGGAAGTTTGCACCTGAAAGGAATGCTATTATCCAGGAAGAGGTAGATAAACTACTTCGGGCAGGTATGATAAGAGAGGTTAAGTATCCAAGATGGTTAGCCAATGTGGTTGTTTTTCAAAAGAAAAATGGAAAGTGGAGGGTAGGTGTCGATTTTACTGATTTAAACAAGGCATGTCCCAAGGATCCTTTCCCATTACCCCACATTGACTCCATGGTGGATGCTACCGCGGGTCATGAGTTGTTGACTTTTATGGATGCTTCATCTGGATTTCAACAAATTCAGATAGAACCATCTGATCAAGAGGATACAACCTTTATGACCCCAACTGGTATATATTGTTATATGTTGGGATTGAACCTTACCAGAGGAACATATAATTAAAGACAAAAATGGGTCAGAGCAGTGGATCCAGAATAAGTAGATGTTACATACAAGTCTCTCCCCTTGAAAGTGATTTCAACATCTGCTGACCTCCTATCTACTGATCATACAAGCTACTGACCGTCAATCTGCTGCTCAAGTAAAGGCCTGATGGAAGACTAAAGCTCTGCTGCTCAATCTACTGCCTTGAGCCAAGTACTGCTGATCCGGACAAGCACTGCCGGGTTCACAGCAGTGGACGGATACATCAGTTGTTTATTCTGTCTTTATGTAATGTAATGTAATGTAATAAGCAGTAGTTAGTATAGCAGTGTTTGTATAGATCAGAGGTTAGAGTTTGTTAGGAGGTTAGATGTCACTTTCATGGTGACGTCAGCTAAGATGCTCAGTGGTTTGCTAGTGCCTATAAATAGAACAGTGCTCTGTACTGTTCTATTAGCTCTTTCCAACAATCGTCTTCTCTGCACGAACAAACACTGAGCTCTGGCTGAGGGGGAGTTTGTATCAAACATTGCTTTGTAATCGTTGTTGAAACTAAATTCAATCTTTCGGTTCATAGTGAAAAGTGTTTTGATTAAAACAATACTCTCGTTTGATTGTATGCAAAGTTTGTTTCCATCTTAATTCCACTGCACAACTTATTCATTTCCATCTTAATTTCAAACGTAAAATACAATCAAAACCAAACTCAGATCCAACAATTGGTATCAGAGCTAGGACAGTCAAATTTGATTTAACAATCATTTTGACATAAATAGTTCAGCTCAAAATCGTTGATATCGATAGTTTGTTCGTTTTTGTTGAAAAATAGAGCAAGGTTTAATCACCATTAAAGTTGATTAATCAGTGTCTGTAAAACAACCAGGATAACGTCACAATCACAAGATGATAAGAATAATGTTGGCTCGCTTTTTAAACCACCTATGCTTAAACGTAATGAATACAACATCTGGGAGCGAAGGATGGGACACATCCTTGCTCAACAGAACACTGGATGTTGGAGGTCTATTGTTTTTAGTCCCCATGTTCCTATGGTGCCAAGTGCTGAGGATCCAAAGAAGTTCGTACCAAAACCTTATGAAAACTATACTGATACTGATTTTCAGAAGTTCGAACTTGATGCCAAAGCATTTAGCATCATAGCATCTGCATTACCAAATGAGATCTATGTTGGACTGTTACATTGTAATAGTGCCAAAGAGCTATGGGATGCATTGAAGGAATAATTTGGTGGAACCGAAGAAGTTATTGAAAACAATAGGGAAATTCTGAATCAGCAGTATGAAACCTTCTGTCACATTAAGGGTGAAACATTGACCCAACAGTTTGAACGTTTTAGTTGTCTCATCAGTGAGCTAAGGCTTGTTAAGGTTGAATTTCCAAAATCAACCCAATATAGTAGGTTCCTTAGATCACTACCTGATAAATGGGACACAATTGCATTTGTGACTAGAAACTCTGTTGAGTTCAAAGATCTGACCCTGACCCAACTTCATGGCAGACTCCTAACTTATGAAAGGGAGTTGAACCAGAAAAAGAAGTTGCTAGAGTCTAGAAAAGCTACTGATGATTACTCATTCGGTAGCACAGCTCTTCTTGGTCAGGAAGAATCTGGTAGCAGTAGTAAGGAACAGGGTTATGATCATTTCATTGATATAACAGCTGGTGGTAACTTTACCAACCCTGATCCACACTCTGCAAACTATGCTTTTACTGCAAACACTGAAAACCAGATGTCAGATAATTTGTGCTTTGAACTCAATGATTTGCAACATTTTGATCCCACTGACTTAGAGGAGATGGAAATTTTGCATCAGTTGGCTTTGCTTAGTGTGAGAACAAGCAAATTCTACAAAAGAACAGGGAGAAAGTTCCCAGGGCTACATGGGAATCTAAGGGTTGGGTTGGATAAATCGAAAATCAAGTGTTATAAGTGCAATAGGCTAGGTCATTTCGCTAGGGAATGCAGGAGTCAA
>JARYGA010048386.1:0-40228 GCA_030545235.1 Helianthus tuberosus | reverse complement strand
TATTTGAGGCAAATTATAATATTTTAACAGTAAGCAAAGGTTGATAAACTCAGACTTCAGTTTTGAGCTTTTCGGCTTATGTGAAATTACCAAAATACCCCTACGGGGCATAGTTTGGTTATAATTGATAAATTTCACTTATATACTTTAACCTACTGATATAACTTAGCAAATTGAGTATATTTGCAGATTACATCAGGCCTGTAACTCAGGTTGACACTTAAACTCTTTTACAACCTTTAAAATGACCAAACTACCCCTACGGGGCATAGTTTGTGATTAAACTCATTTCGGGCATAATAAAAGACATCTTACTGATGTCACAACATATATGAAGCATATTAACTTAGGAAACCTGTAAATAGCTCTCATGAATACCCGTTACGCTTATTACGCGTTCGGTTCGGTTTATGTAACTAGTTTACATAAACTAGCCTAAACGGGTCAAACCTTATCGGTTTTATCTCAAAATCCAGAATGTGTATGAATTACTCATATTAAACAAGTCTCTGAACTTGTCGGGTCTAAATCACATTCTATCCGGTCTTCGCTTAATCGTGCGTACGAACCGTATCTTTGAAACTAACCGGTCTAAGCTTAAGCTTAATTAAAGACCCGTTAGGATTCTAATAGGTTATTATAAAACCTTCGTTCCAGTAAAAGCTACGTGCATTTTGCTTATTGTGATTTATACATTGCTCAGGTAAATACTTTTAACTTATTTTCCCTATACGGGCTTGGGTTACGGTATATAGCATACCGCTTGATCGGGCATCAAATCTTCCATCGTTGGGTGGTTAATTGAATAATTTGATCGGCTCGTTTAAACAGTCTTGTTACTTAAAGCCTTTGGGGGGTTAATGACCATGTCCCGGATATCCTTGGCATCATTTTACGAAATGGCCACGACTTAAGCGCGGGGTGTAGGCGTACACCCGTCAGTGCACAAAAGAATAATGTGGTGTGTCTATTGATCTTTAACCCGGACAAGATCCGGGCTACTGAACGCACAAGGAACATGTAATTCGTTCACAAGATTATAATATTAAATAATTCTCCCAAGTTAAATAAAATGTTTATGCCATGTGCATCCAAACCAATTTTCAATCATTTTCCAAAATGAGTCAGTTGAATGTATTTACCAGTGTAAACTGACGTATTTTCCCAAAAAGATTAAATGCAGGTACTAAGCGTAATTGGCTGGGATTTCTCCTTAGCATCACTAGAAGTCTCGCAAGCTTAAGATGCCTGAAGTCTGTTGAACTATTTTTTCCATTTTTATTACGATCCTTCTGTGGATAAACTTCCGAATATTGTGACATTTGATATTACAATATTAAATTCGGTTGTATTATAAATTTGCTTCCGCTGTGCATATTTATATTGTGTTGTTTGACTATTATGTTGCCAACCACGTCACGATACTCCCCCACCGGGCCCACCGGTGACACGTGGAAATCGGGGTGTGACAGGTTGGTATCAGAGCCAACACTGAGTGAATTAAACACTAGCCTTTTGTGTTTAATCTCAATTACACAATTGCACAATTCTAAACTTTCGAGTCTAGACATATAACATAGGACAAATTCCACTTTGTTTGTGTTGTCCTTCATTTTGCATATGTTGTTTTGTTATCTCATGCTATATTGACAGGATTTACAAAATGCCGCCAAGATTCTTCAGGAGAAGAGGAAGAGGCAAGGGGCCGATCACCGCCCCCAATGATAATGAAGCTGGACCTTCACATGTGCGAGCTCCGTCTACTACCGAGAGTAACGACCCTCGGCAGAACATGAGGAACTTGTTTGAACCAGCCAGACGATCGGTATCCCACAGCTCTACACCTCCGGTCCAAAACCCTTATGGGCCACAACCGGAGTACGAGCCCAACAACCCTCAGCCCTCGTATATACCATTGCAGCGATCCTTATCGCATCATTCTTTCGGTGACCCTACACCAGTTTTTAGGGGCCGGTTTAACCCGGCGAATTATATACAAGAACCAGTGGGTTTTAACCCATTGGGGCCAGAGGATCATTTCTCTGGCGATCATGCGGACGACATGGACGAGGATACGGACCCCGTCGAACCTGCAAGTGGTACTCCAAACCACTCGATAGAGATCTCTGACAGATCTTCTTTCCATGGATCACCCTATGTTGGTCCAGATAGCTTTCAAGCTATGTTCACCAGGCACGAGTGGTACTATACACCTCCTCACCATTCGTCGCCTCAGCAGCAGCAGCCGCAGCAACAACAGGATCCCTTTGTGGATTCCAGATTCGTGGCAGTCACGCCACCGCCTCCACCGCCGCCAGTGCAGCCGGCACCTCCGCAACCTCCAAGGCGAAGGAGAACCGGTGCGCGCATGTCGTCACGAGCAGGGGATTTCCATTTCAGTTCCCCACGTCAATCCAGTGGCAGCCACTATCCGCCACATCAGGAGGACCCACAAATGGGTGGACCCTCTAACCCAGCTGTACCGCAGCCGCCACCGATGGGTTTTGACAACCCAATTCCAGCATACACGGGTTCCATGGCATACAACCCGTTTGAACCACCGACTCACCACAACTATGGTTACGCGGAGGCCGATCCTTACATGGTAGCGGCTAATTATAACGCTCTTCACCCGGAGGGACCATACGGAGCTCCATGGGGAGTAGGTTACCCGACTCAGGGGTACTAGATACCTCCTAGGCCTATTATCCGGACGCAATCGCAGCCGCCACGGTTTTCTCCCCCAGAAAGGGAGGAAATCCTACAAAGGTTGGATGAAGTAGAGCGAGGCTTCCATCGTGACCGTAGGGAGAGACATAGCTTCTTCCAAGGATTGGCAAGCTTGATCAAAGGGAAGAACAAGAAGGATCATTGAATCCTTCCAATTGTTGTTGAGCCCCTGCGTGGGCATATCTTGTTGTATAAACCCCTACGTGGGTATGTATGTTGTTTATTTTGACCCCTGCGTGGGTCTATCTTTCTGTAAACCCCTACGAGGGTATTTTATTTGTGTAAGTCCCTGCGTGGACTATTATGTTTATTATTAAGCCCCTGCGTGGGTATGTGTGTTATTAAGCCCCTGCGAGGGTAAGTATTTATTTAAACCCCTGCGTGGGTAAGTTTGTTATTTGAAAAGACCCGTTTAGGGCAGCGTGTAATATTGTAATAAATTAATGGAATGTTTGTTTTATAAATTTCATGTTTGCCATTATGTGCATAGATAAATTATATATGAAATAAATAAATTAAAAACATTCCTTTTAAAAATAATCTGCCTACTTTAAATTTTTAATAAGAATCTTAAAGAGTGAAACCTAGCCTTCGGGTCATTTTAAGGCCGGGCCAAGATGGTAAGACCTGTTCAAAAGATTCAAATCCCTGTTAACATCTGTATACATGTTAATGCTCCTGGCAGACGTCATTCATTTGAAATCACACACGTTATTATTATATAAGGATCTTTCTAAAGATTCCAAGCCCAACTTAATGATCTCTGAATCATGGGTTAAATCATCAATTAAGATGATCATATTTTTACCATACGTGGTAATACAAGCCTACGGGCCCTGCTCATTTCCATATGAGCCAAAAAGACATTGGTAGCGATGACTCCCTGTCAGATAAAGGTAATGAACTAGGTTCAAACCTTCATGCTTTGATTCTCTGAAATCATAGCTTATAGATTAAAAATGTCCATGTGACTAGGCCTTTTGTGCCACAAATAAAACTGTTATTGTTTTATAATTAGGATAAATTATTATAGAAATCCTAAATAAATATGATTAATAAATTAACCAAATATGGTCTTTGTTTACCATGGTTAATGAATTTCCCTAAGGGGCAATTCCATAATAAACTCCCAAATAAACTATTGTCCTTGTTTTCTGCAACAGTTCAATTAAAATGGCTAACTCGGACGAGAGTAATAGTCATCCAGTGGAGAATAACGAGAACACCCGAATTAATTTAACGGGTGCTGAATTGAAAGCAATAATAGACGGCGCAGTTACACATGCATTGGAAAGGCAGTACGAAGAGTATAGTGGGACTCGTAGTAGGACCCTATCTACACAGCCTTCGAAGCCACCATCCAAGAAGGACGACCCGAAGAAAGATGATGATCGACGCTCCTCGAACCACAATGCTCCATCTCAGCAGGTTGTACCGAACCAGGGACCCCGTGACAAGGGTCGCTCTTATAAATATTTCGTTTCCTGCAAACCCCGGGATTTCACTGGGGAGAAAGGAGCCATTGACTGTATGACGTGGCTGGATGAGATGGATACGGTTGTGGATATCAGCGGATGCGCTGAGAGAGACGTGGTCAAGTTTGTGTCGCAGTCTTTTAAGGGTGAAGCTTTAGCATGGTGGAGATCTCTGATTCAAGCCACCAGAAAAATCCCATTGTACAACATGTCGTGGGATCAATTTGTTGCCCTTATCAGGGAAAATTACTGCCCTCAGCATGAGGTGGAGAAGATAGAGTCTGATTTTCTATCATTGGTGATGACAAACCTTGACTGTCAAGCTTACCTAATGAGCTTCAACACGATGTCCCGGTTGGTTCCTTGTCTGGTAACCCCGGAACCAAAAAGAATAGCTCGATTTATCGGTGGTTTAGCCCCGGAAATCAAGGCAAGCGTGAAGGCTTCTCGGCCAGCTACTTTTAGATCTGTAGCTGACATATCCTTGTCCCTCACTTTGGATGCGGTCAGGCAGAGATCGCTGAGGAATAAGGAGGCTGAGAAGAGAAAACGTGAGGATGATAGCTCACGTAGATCGAACAAGAAGCACCGTGGGAACGGTGACAACAAGAAAGGATCGGAGTCAAGGAAGGATGCGCATAATTCTGGTGAGAAGCCCAAATGCAAAATTTGCAAGAAGCAGCACTTTGGAAAGTGCAGACTTGAGTCGAACTCACAGACTCAGTCAAAAACCTATGCTTGTGGTATATGCAAGTCCACGGATCACAAAACCTTGGATTGCAAGAAGATGAAAGACGCAACGTGCTACCATTGCAACGAAAAGGGCCACATTAAAACCAACTGCCCTAAATACACCAAGAAGCCTGAGGAGGCCAAGAAGACTAATGCTAGAGTCTTCAGAATGGACGCAAAGGAAGCGGTTCTAGACGACAACATTATTACAGGTACTTTCCTTGTAAATGACGTCTTTGCTAGAGTACTTTTTGATTCAGGCGCTGATAAGTCTTTCGTTGATAAAAAGTTTTGTGAATTGCTGAAATTACCTGTCAAAACCTTAAATGTGAATTATGAGGTGGAGTTAGCAGATGGTACACTAGAAACCGTCTCAACTGTGTTAGATGGATGTGTTATATCCATTAAGAACCATTCTTTTCCTCTATCTCTGCTTCCCTTTAAGTTGGCCGGTTTTGACATAGTTCTGGGTATGGACTGGTTATCTCATAACCAGGCCCAAATTGTCTGTAACAAGAAACAAGTGGTGATAAAGACTCCGTCTGGTGAATCACTTACCATTCGGGGAGATACCCAGTATGGGCTGCCTGAGCAAGTGACTATGCTCAAGGCTTCAAAATGTTTAAAGAAGGGTTGTGTCATCTACATGGCACAAGTGATTATTGATGAGCCCAAACCGAAGATAGAAGACATCCCTGTCATCTCTGAATTCCCAGAAGTTTTTTCGGAAGAACTACCTGGTTTGCCACCAGATAGGCAAGTGGAATTCAGGATTGATATCATCCCCGGAGCAGCACCAGTTGCCAGAGCACCCTATAGGTTGGCTCCAACGGAGATGAAAGAATTGAGGACACAACTAGATGAACTGCTAGCTAAAGGTTTCATTAAACCTAGTTCGTCTCCATGGGGAGCGCCAGTCCTGTTTGTCAAGAAGAAGGACGGATCGATGCGTCTGTGCATCGATTATCGTGAGCTTAATAAAGTCACGATAAAGAATAGGTATCCTTTGCCCAGAATCAACGATTTGTTCGATCAATTGCAAGGGGCAAGTTATTTCTTGAAGATTGATTTAAGGTCAGGCTACCATCAGCTGAAGGTCAGAGATGAAGACGTACACAAAACTGCATTTAGGACTCGTTATGGTCATTACGAGTTCCTAGTGATGCCTTTTGGGCTCACAAATGCACCGGCCGCGTTCATGGATCTCATGAATCGCGTTTGCAAGCCATACTTAGATAAATTCGTCATCGTTTTCATCGACGACATTCTTATCTATTCGAAGAATCAAGCTGACCATGAGAAACACCTTCGCTGTATTCTCAAGCTCCTGCACCAGGAGAAGCTCTATGCCAAATTCTCCAAGTGTGAATTTTGGCTTCGAGAAGTCCAATTCCTTGGACACGTGGTTAGTGAGTGTGGTATCCAAGTAGATCCCGCTAAGGTTGAAGCAGTTATGAACTGGCAAGAACCAAAGACGCCTACAGAGATTCGTAGCTTCCTGGGATTGGCAGGATATTACAGGCGTTTCATTGAAAATTTTTCAAGGATTGCTGCACCCCTCACTTCCTTGACTAAGAAGAAAGTAAAGTTCGTTTGGGGCCCTAAGCAGCAAGAATCCTTCGATATTCTGAAGCAAAAGTTGAGCAACGCCCCAGTACTGACATTGCCAGATGGAATAGAAGATTTTGTGGTTTACTGCGATGCATCGCACACTGGCATGGGGTGTGTGCTTATGCAGAAAGGCAAAGTTATTGCCTATGTATCACGACAGTTAAAGGTGCATGAAAAGAATTACACCACTCACGACTTGGAGTTGGGTGCCGTTGTATTCGCACAAAAACTGTGGAGGCATTATCTTTATGGAATCAAGTGCATGATCTATTCTGATCACAAGAGCCTCCAGCATCTGTTTAATCAGAAAGAGATAAACATGAGGCAACGCCGTTGGATGGAGACTTTGAACGATTATGATTGTGAAATCAAGTACCATCCCGGCAAGGCGAATGTAGTCGCTGATGCCTTGAGTCGAAAGGAGAGGGTAAAACCCATCCGAATCAATGCCAAGCGCATGGAGATAAAGAATAATTTGATTGAAAGGTTGTTAGCTGCACAGAAGGAAGCTGTGTTGGAAGCTAACTATCCTAATGAAAAGTTAGGAGTAACTGAGGAGCAGTTAACTCTTAGCAAGGACGGAATTCTAAGATTAAATGGACGAATATGGGTTCCAATTTATGGAGGACTTCGAGATGTCATCCTCCAGGAAGCCCATAGTTCCAAATACTCCGTTCATCCTGGAGCTGATAAGATGTACCAGGATCTAAAGGCAAATTATTGGTGGATAGGCTTGAAGAAGTCTGTAGCCACTCATGTAGCTAAATGCTTGACATGTGCGCAAGTCAAAGCCGAGCATAAAAAACCGTCAGGTTTGCTACAACAGCCTGAACTTCCTACTTGGAAGTGGGAAATGGTAACTATGGATTTTATTACCAAGTTACCCAAGACAAGGAAAGGAAATGATACAATATGGGTTATAGTTGACAGACTGACTAAGTCAGCACATTTCCTACCCATCAAGGAGACTTATAGCTCCGACATGTTAGCCCAGTTATACGTTGATAAGATTGTAGCCTTACACGGCATACCTGTGTCTATTATCTCTGACCGAAATACTAGATACACGTCACATTTTTGGAAGAGTTTCCAACAATCTTTGGGCACACGTTTGAATTTTAGTACGGCTTACCATTCTCAGACAGACGGTCAGAGTGAGCGTACTATTCAAACGTTGGAAGACATGCTACGTGCATGTGCGATTGACTTGGGTGGTAGTTGGGATAAGCACCTACCCTTAGTCGAATTCTCCTACAACAATAGCTACCATACCAGCATTAAGGCTGCGCCTTTTGAGGCATTATACGGTAGAAAGTGTAGATCGCCCATTTGTTGGGCAGAAGTTGGAGATGTCCAATTGTCAGGACCAGAGATAGCCTTTGAAATGACGGACAAGATTGTCCAGATTCGTGACCATCTCAAAGCTGCCCGAGATAGGCAGAAGAGCTACGCTGATCCAAAGCGTAAAGCTTTTAACTTCGAAGTAGGTGACAAAGTCCTACTTAAAGTATCACCCTGGAAAGGGGTGATGCGATTTGGTAAGAAAGGCAAGCTAAGCCCGAGATACATAGGACCTTTCGAGGTTATCGAACGTGTCGGGTCAGTTGCCTATAAGCTAAACTTACCGGAAGAGCTCAGTGGAATTCACAATGTGTTCCACATCTGCAATCTGAAGAAGTGCTTCGCTGATGAATCACTGGTTATACCGCATACAGATGTGCATATAGATGAGAGCTTAAAATTTGTGGAAAAACCTTTGTCGATTGAAGATCGACAGGTAAAGAAGCTTCAAAAGAAGCATGTACCTATTGTAAAGGTCAAATGGGATGCCCGTAGAGGTCCCGAATTCACGTGGGAGGTTGAATCCACGATGAAAGAAAAGTACCCTTATTTATTTCAGTAAATCTCGGGTCGAGATTTATTTTAAGGGGGTGAGGATGTAACACCTCGAAAATTCACGTCCTATAATGTGTTGACACGTGTCAAATGTTTAAACGTGTGAAAGAATATTATAAAAGGACTAAAGTTGACAAACATGGAAAGTATGTGAATATACGTGTTCGAAATGTCAACAGCGAATAAATACATTGTACATTAACCCAACATTATGTTTATAACGTCAAACGAATAAATCATGGATCATGCGAAGCTAAAAGTGAGAGATTACAAACAACAGGGGTTAAATGTGTCAACATGTTTAAGTTATACCTCTGAGTGACCTTTTGACAAACCCGAAGCTTTGTAACGGTTAATTATGCTCACTAGAATGCACGATTTAAATTTCATAAAGTTTCGTTATCGTATGAGAAAGTTATGATCAAATTCGTGTGCGAAGGGTTAAAGCGTAAACGTTGAAAGTTAGGACTTTTCGGGTAACAATAAAGTTAACCGAGGACTTAACAAAGTGGGTATATGTCTTGAAGCCCTTATACGTCAATTACGAGGGCTCAAAATGCAAGAAAATAGGGTCTTTACAAAGTTTGAAGAGCCAAGGACCAAACTGCAATTAATGAAAATTGATTTGGCATGATCATACATGCTTGCGTAGCGCGAGCTCGAGGTCACATGCCGTCGCGCTACGCGACGGCCCTATCTGATCAGCCTACTCCGATTTAGTAGGATCCTTGTCTGCCACAGCCATTGCAAGCGATTCTAACTCGATTCTCCTCATCTTGGATGACTCCTAGGCACCCCCTAAGCACTAGGAAAATGTGTTGATCAGTTGTGGTGGGTTGTAGACTCATGTGTCAAAGATTTGTGGTGGATTAAACACTATATAAAGGACCATGATATGCACCATTGTTCTTCACACCTTCCTCTTGCAATCTGATCATTTCTGGAGCTCCAAGGCACTCTCAAGTGATCACTAATCAAGCTTAGGACTTTTGTAAGTTTGCTAATCCTTCTTTAATAATGTTTAGCTTAGTTATTTAGCTAAAAGTCAAACCATCGTAATTACGGTTTGACTTCGAGATTAATTAATAATGGCTCAGTCAAATCTCGAATTAAAAGTAGTTATAAGTTGGTAATTATGTGGGTAATAAACCCTCAAAAGGGTTCCCCCTGATTCCCACTCTAACTAGGTCTAATGTCGGGTCAAACGTGTAATTAAAAAGTCAACAGAAAGTTTAAATTGCAATTTATGCATGATTAGCAATGTAGAGCACATACAACCTGTTTGATCATTAATATAACTTGGTAATTAGTGTAAGAACATGTCTAAACATGTTCAACCCGACAATTTCCTGTTTAGACCCGGTTCGGAACCGAAAGTCGCATGGTTTGACTTATACTTTGACTTTCAGTTCTGACCCGTTTAGGCATAATTTAGAAATACCTAAGAGCTTTATTTGGACCAGGTTACATGCTAGTATAACCCTATGTGATTATACACCTCGGATCATTAGTTATCCAATTAATATGCATGATTCCGTTAATTGCTCATATGTTGACCATTATGCCCTTATTACCTTAAAACGTGATTTTTAGAAATGTAAAAGAGTAGAAACTTTAATTACTGATATATAAACTTGTATGCAAAATTTGACATCAGTTTGAGGTGTAGGTTAAGAGTTATGCTCGTTAGCGTAAAATTAAAGCTTTATGTTAATTAAACGGCGTATTTAGCGTATAGCCTACTTAAACATACTTTTTGGTATCAAACTTAATACCCACTGATGTAATATATTATTTTGAGATTTTGAAAGAGTTTTAATTAATTTTAGGCTGAGCATAACTTATAGTCGTAGGCTTAATCCGGTAATTGTCGGTTTTGCCCTTACGGGCTATAAAATGAGTTTTACATATCTAAACGACTCCAAACCTTTTGCTACTGATCACATATGATAAATAAATTATTTTAAGCCTTCTGGAAATATAAAAATATCAGGTTTATGTATCAAACCCGGAAATGGCCTTTAATCGCCTTTTTAAGCGTTTTTAACGCATAGTATGTGCTATAACTATATTAAACATACAAGGGTTGATACCTACTGATATTTGAGGCAAATTATAATATTTTAACAGTAAGCAAAGGTTGATAAACTCAGACTTCAGTTTTGAGCTTTTCGGCTTATGTGAAATTACCAAAATACCCCTACGGGGCATAGTTTGGTTATAATTGATAAATTTCACTTATATACTTTAACCTACTGATATAACTTAGCAAATTGAGTATATTTTCTGATTACATCAGGCCTGTAACTCAGGTTGACACTTAAACTCTTTTACAACCTTTAAAATGACCAAACTACCCCTACGGGGCATAGTTTGTGATTAAACTCATTTCGGGCATAATAAAAGACATCTTACTGATGTCACAACATATATGAAGCATATTAACTTAGGAAACCTGTGAATAGCTCTCATGAATACCCGTTACGCTTATTACGGGTTCGGTTCGGTTTATGTGACTAGTTTACATAAACTAGCCTAAACGGGTCAAACCTTATCGGTTTTATCTCAAAATCCAGAATGTGTATGAATTACCCATATTAAACAAGTCTCTGAACTTGTCGGGTCTAAATCACATTCTATCCGGTCTTCGCTTAATCGTGCGTACGAACCGTATCTTTGAAACTAACCGGTCTAAGCTTAAGCTTAATTAAAGACCCGTTAGGATTCTAATAGGTTATTATAAAACCTTCGTTCCAGATTAGGAGTACCAGTAAAAGCTATGTGCATTTTGCTTATTGTGATTTATACATTGCTCAGGTAAATACTTTTAACTTATTTTCCCTATACGGGCTTGGGTTACGGTATATAGCATACCGCTTGATCGGGCATCAAATCTTCCATCGTTGGGTGGTTAATTGAATAATTTGATCGGCTCATTTAAACAGTCTTGTTACTTAAAGCCTTTGGGGGGTTAATGACCATGTCCCGGATATCCTTGGCATCATTTTACGAAATGGCCACGACTTAAGCGCGGGGTGTAGGCGTACACCCGTCAGTGCACAAAAGAATAATGTGGTGTGTCTATTGATCTTTAACCCGGACAAGATCCGGGCTACTGAACGCACAAGGAACATGTAATTCGTTCACAAGATTATAATATTAAATAATTCTCCCAAGTTAAATAAAATGTTTATGCCATGTGCATCCAAACCAATTTTCAATCATTTTCCAAAATGAGTCAGTTGAATGTATTTACCAGTGTAAACTGACTATTTTCCCAAAAAGATTGAATGCAGGTACTAAGCGTAATTGGCTGGGATTTCTCCTTAGCATCACTAGAAGTCTCGCAAGCTTAAGATGCCTGAAGTCTGTTGAACTATTGTTTCCATTTTATTACGATCCTTCTGTGGATAAACTTCCAAATATTGTGACATTTGATATTACAATATTAAATTCGGTTGTATTATAAATTTGCTTCCGCTGTGCATATTTATATTGTGTTGTTTGACTATTATGTTGCCAACCACGTCACGATACTCCCCCACCGGGCCCACCGGTGACACGTGGAAATCGGGGTGTGACAGTATATATATACTATATTAGGCTATAACAGGTATTTAACTGAGTACCGGGTATTCTATCTCGCGTTTTAATTTCGTTTTAAGGCGTTTAAAATTATTTTTATCACTCTATAAAAATAAACTCGGCATAATATTGCTGAATAACTTTTTATTTGCCTAGACTGGCTGTGTTGTTTGTATTTTGCAATATATGCGCGGTATTGCATAGTATGCGCTTAAACTCGCAAAATAGCGTTTTAAGGGTTTTAATTAATTTTTCTTCAGGAATATGATTAAAAATAGAATTTTAATCATAACAGAATATTTTTAGGATTTTAACATTAACCGGGCGCTCACCGACGTTCGTTTCACATTTTGTTCGTTATGCGATAAACATTTATCTTATTATTGCCAACATAATATTTAACAAAGTTTGAATTTACCAACACTTCAAATACCTTATATTAACGTCATATTTAATAATTTATTGCCTTTATTTATTTATAACACGTGTCACACTAGTACGATACAGACTCAAATAGTCGGGTGTCACAATATTTGTCATAAAGGTATAAACAATAGATAAAAATATTCAAACAGTCAAATGAGGTGGTGGAACTAGGTTGGAAAGTCAAGGCTTCCACGGTTCACACTTCTGTCACGACTCAGATTCATCCATATTGAGGATGGTGATCCTGATGTGACTTCAACACTTGAAATACTTATGAACTTGAATTGAACAAAAAAAAAATCAAAACGAAAATACATGAAACGGTCCCTTCATGCGAAGGGGATGCCCATTCGCACGAAGGGTCTGTCCTCTTGTGCGAAGGGTATAAAAAAACAGCCAAAACGACTGTTTTATTCTTCTAAATCAGATCATTTCTTGGTGAAAATTAACCCTAACACAAACCCACAACTATGAACTGAGTTGTGAGCCTGGTGGGTACCAGATTCCACCAAGTTTGGTAGCAGAAAGTAAATCAAAATGCAAGAACAAGGTTCTAAATCGATGTTCGAAATTCTTGGTTTTGAATCTCATATATGGTGAGGTTTCAATCTCAGTTTGCCCAAGCCATCTCGTGAAAACTATCCATGAGATATATTCAAACAAGAGGTTTTGTAAAAAGTTAAAGAAATGAAACAAAATGCAAGAAAATGCAAAAGGAAGTGAAAAGAAATGAGAGAAATATTACTGAAATGCTTCTGAGCGCCAAGAAAGTTTCAGAGCCTCTGAAAGTGTGTCTGAGCGACTAGGGGAGTGAAATGAGTGAGGTTAGGTATCACACCCCAACCGATGGCGGAAACATCGGGGCGCGGCTGTCATACCCCTTTCTGCGGCGGAAGCACGAGGTGTGATCATGAAAGGTTCTCATTGCATACGAAAGGTAAACATACTACATGCTCATAAAATAACTTCAAAATGCTAAACATTACATAACCGAAAACATGGTTTAAGTGTTTACATCACAAGACAACATTTTGTCTGATAAGTTTACAACTTTATTCAATGATAAACAAAAGCGACATCCAAGAGCATGAGTAAAACCGCGCGCACATCCACTAGTTACCTGAAATACATGTGAGTTTTGGAAAAACGTCAACATAATGTTGGTGTGAATTCATGCAATTTTTGTATTTCACGTTTGTATACTTTGTATGAAACATAATTTGTATCTTGTATAAATCAAGTCTTTTGTGTACACCATGTACTCATGTATAAATCAAGTATTCTTGTATAAATCATGTATTTTTGTATGTATCAAGTGTTAATGGGTTGCAAAGCCATTAACATGTGACACGACATAGGAGGTCACCAAACCATAGGCATTTTTCTAGTAGTCGATTCACGACTGAGACACAAAAACACTACTCGGTTCTAGTGGTCACCAAGAGTGGGGCTGCCCTGAACCCATTAGATCTAACCTTTTGTTCTGCGGTCTTAGTATGTACACGATTAATGGTGCTTATGGTACCCTATTCGTGACACGATTTCTCGTATCATTCCTCAATTCTTGTATCCATCATACCATTTGTAAACATTGTAATATTTGTAACATGTATTTCACCCCTGAAGTTATAAAACTGAAAACAATTAAGAGAAAAGGGGGAGCATGAACTCACAACTTTGCGTTCCTTGCGTCGTAAACTTCACCGGATTTGCTTAATTAACGTCGTGACCTATACATGTTTTCTTAACGTTAGTCACTAGACTTGTATCGTACAAGTACAAGTCACTGTCTTTTATGTATATGTTTTCTTGTGTTAAAAATAATTCATATTTTTAACTAAGTGTCTTACTTATATTATTTTCTCAAAAATAAATATAAGTTTCTTGTATTTTGCACTTTGCACCCGAGTTATGTATCTTGTATGTTGCATGCGTATTTTTGTTACAAAAATTATGGCGATGTTTATATTCGAAAAGCATAGTTTAGAATACACTAGCAAACATTTGTCTAGAAAATATTTACTAAGTGTTAAGATTTTCAGAAAATTTCGCCATAGTCTCCTTTGTAAATGGAGCTGTCCATGCTAAGTAGCATATCATTTTCTTTAACATATAATACGTTAGATCGTTCTCAAATAATCAACCCGACATTCTGACATGCAAGATACTACTTTTGTCGTTTCAGTTTTAATATATAAAACTGGACTGCTTTCGGACACTTTAATCAAATGGTTAACTTATTCTAATAATTCCCAAATTTTTACAGAACATCTTATACGAATCAAATATTATTGTGTAAAAATATCGGGGTCCAGTTCATCATCAATATTTTATAGAAAATCATTTACCGAACTGCGATCAGATTTGTTACTTTCTGACCGCAGCCTACGGAATAATTCGTTTAAAATTTATCGTAAGTCCGATTTACGAAATTCCAGTTGGAGGGTCACAACGACATCAGTGATCATCTCCGGTATGAATTTCAGAGGCTGATTCTACTCAGGTTTCAAGTTATGATGAAGAATGTAACACATGTTTTTGGCAGTAAAAATGCAGCTTTAGCTGCTGTCCAAAAACAGACCTTTAAAAATAGTAAACGACTTCAAAAAATTACGATTCCAGTGCCATTTGATCCGTTTTTCGAAAATACATAATTTAGGCTTCAGAAATTCTGTTTTTCGATTTATTATGGTCTATTTACAGCCATTTGAAGTTGGCTGAAAATGTAATTCAGCATGTTTCTTTATAGTTTAAACGTTACTAAATCGTATCAACAAATGTCCGAACAACGGGTTTATCAAGAAACCGACGATCAAATATCTTGTATGATTTAACCAACCCTCATTCAACAAGATTTCATCTTCAAGTAAACCTTTTTATGTGGGATTTCATGTAAAGTTTCATGTTCATCTCTTTAGTGTTCTTGTTTCTTTAGTGATTTTGAACATACTAACATACTACACCTTTTGATCACAAAAACAAGATGAACAAGGGTGTACAAGTAACTTACTACTAGCACAAGGCTAGGGTAGGATCTAGTGATGAAGATGATGAGAAAAAGATGAAGAACAAGCAAGAAACAAGTCCTTTTGAAGCTCCACAAGTTCAAGCTCCTATAACCCTTCTTCTACACTTGAATGATGCTCAAAGGTGGATGAATATGGTGGTTATGTGGTGGTGATGGTGGCGGTTTGGGGTGAGCCGAAAGAGGGAGAGAGAAGGGAGTGTGAGGGTGTGATGATGAAGAATAATGAGAATGATCTTCAAGACCATGCTTTTATAAGATTCATTCATATATTATGGTCATCCACACAAGTAATATCTAAATGATATCTAAGCATGATCATTTGCAATCCCATTAGATCAAGCAAGGTCTTTGGTGGGACCACCATAACCGTCCAACATATAAGGGGGGGGGTAATGTGTAATTTTCAATGGTAGTTAGATAATATAGTTAGAAACCAAGTATATAATTAGTTAGGCTAGTTACTAGACATTTTAGTGGGTGTTAAGGTGTTCGGGGATCAAGACTAGCCAAGAAATAAATAAACAATGTGTTTGGCAAAAATTTGGTGTCCCGGGTAATGTCCGGTTGTTCGGTTAAATATCGGTTCGTTAAGTGTTAAATTGCACCGTTTAGCGTCTTTCTTGTACCCTTTTGCACTCCTTTCAATTCCCGACACTTAGGGAAATATTCTGGACAATAGAACGTAAATTCTGCATGATATTTATATGTTTAAAAGCTGGTTATGGCTGAATTTAGAAAAAATTCTACACTTAAAGTGCGTTTCGGGTGCTTTTTAGTGCGTATTTTAGCTTTCGGAGCGTCTATATGTTAACCCTTGTATGTACTCTTGGGTTTTAATGCATTCTTGTCGTTGGACCTATACTTAGGCCTCAGTTCTAATGTCTGACTGCTTTCTGCAGAGTTGTTGACATATTGTGTTTTACCGGTGAGTTTACTAGTATTTTTGACGCAACGCTCTCGTTAATGCACAAACATTATTTTGTAGTATAAAACGTACATGAATTCACTTGTATAGTTTGTAATAAGACAATATTGACGTTTAAACACATAATTGCAGTCATTAAATAATTATTAAAGTGTACGGAAATTACCGGTTTGGTGCCAGTTGTCACAGCGGCACTGAGCGAAACAGATTGTCCATAAGTTTCCATAACAACTACGATTACCAATTATTTAAAGCATCACGTCCCATACCATGACATAATAAGTAGCATAGTTATTACAGACAAAATCAAGACAAGTAGTTCTGTTCCGACAACTCAGATTTCAAATAAAAATAAATTGTTTGTTTCTAGACTCTTTCCTAGCCTCGATTTCATCACACAGCAAACAAGGCGTCCTAGCATCTTAAGCACCTGCCACATACGTTAAAGTAAAAGTCAATACACATAGTGTAAAGGTGAGCATACAAGTTTGATAATAGCATAATAGAGTTCGAAATCGTTTACACATAACCAGCACGTACAACATGTAATGTGAAGCATGTAAGTTATCGACATGATCCTATCAATACCAATGACTGCGGGTTGACTGGACAATGCAGTTCGTAACACATATTCACCACTACGAATCATGTGATTAGTAATCCTTAACAACCCCTGAGTGAACAGGTGTTGAGTCCAAACTATAGTACTATCATTGCAAAGGCAGGTAGACAGCAATCTATGTGTAAACATAACAAACAAGCATTCATCAAGTCACGTATAACATGCGGTAACGGTTAGCGTTAAAGTATTGCGTAGTGTGTTCGATGTGATTTAGAATAACTAACGTATGTAACACCCAAAAGTGCATAAAGCAAAAAGGGTTCGAGTATACTCACAGCGGTAGAGTTAATGGATTGAAGGGAGCGCCAGAGCGGAATTAGCCTGAACAGTTAACGATAGCATAAGCGAAAGTCGGCGCGAAAAACGGTGCATGAGTACCAAGGATCGGATGGCAGTCCGATCGGATGGCCAGTCGATCAGGTGGCAATCCGTTCGGATGGTCATCCGATCGGATGGCCATTCGATTGGATTGTCACCTCGTTTGGTGAGGATGTGTTTGTGTATGATGGTTTGTCTTTTGAAGTTTTCGTTGTAGCATTTTAAAAATAGAGAAGTATCTCTACCTTTCAGGTCGGTCGATTGAACGGTCGTTCGATCAGACAGCAATCCGATTGGCGAGACTTCTCAGTTTGAGAACAAGTTCACAGCAGGACGGTCACTCGATCGGATGGCTATCCGATCGGGTGGCAACCTGTACGTACTGAACATGTTGAAAATTGTTTAAGTATCAAAGTCCCAAACATCACACGATCGGACGGTCACTCGATCAGATGGCAATCCGATCGGGTGGTAATCCATTTCAACGTTCAGATCCTTTGAATAGTTTGAAAAATAGACTAAGTAAGGAACCAAGTGCAACCCGATCGGATGGTCGGTTGATCAGATTGCAATCCAATCGGATGGCAATCCGATCGGACGACAATCCGTTCCGACGGTCTGATCGTCCTAACACTTGTTTCGGTTTGAAGTGTTGAAGCTTTGAATGAGACATTTTGATATCTTGCTTGAACAACAGAACCCTTATCTCAGCCCAAGTGACCCGTCCGAACAGGAATCACCCTAGTCCGACCGGTTCACGGTTCGAGTCGGTGGTTCATGTTCAAACCCGAAATCAATATCTCTCCCAGATAGAATTCAGATCTGGAACTAATGCATCACTAAAAATGAGTAGAAGATCAGAACAAGATCCGATTCTATCGGGTTTGGGTGCATTGAGTGTAAAAGAGTTGAAAGAAAGTTGGAAAACCATCTTTCAATCCTTTTCACCATGAATATGTTTAGATCTATGCAAGATCTTTGTTTATTCATGTGGAAATCGTCCAGATCTAAGTTGTTCTTGGGGGATTGAAGCCAAAACATGAAGTTCATAAGAACACCATGATGACATCATCCTAGAACACCTCAAATCCACTGATTTCACAGTTTAAAAGTTAAGATTCGAAAGATAGAAAGATGTAGGAGTGCGTGTAGATCAAGAAAGTACAAGATTTAGGTTGAAAACTTACAAGAATTGAGAGAAATCGAGAGAAAGAGCAGCTGGAGCGAGCTGAGTCGAGTGAGAGCTGTCACATCAACTGATGTGACATATGAGGGGTATTTATAGGGTTTCCTAAAAAGGAAAGTGAGGAAGAGGCTGGTCGATCGAGTGGCAGTCCGATCGGGTGGCAACTCGATCGGATGGCAACCCGATCGGATGGCAATCCGATCGGATGGCCACTCGGTCGGTTGGCCACTCGATCCACTTGTTCGGCGCGATGAGTTTTGTCGTTTCGATTCTAGTATAGAGCGTTGCGATGCAATTCGAGCGAGCGATACAATAGAATTACCCATCAAATTACTTTTAATCCCAACTACTATATCTAACATACAATCACTATAATTGACTTGCGTTTAGCGTTCTCGATTCGATTGCGATGCGATTGGTTTGCGATTGCAATTAACACCTCAACATAAACATAACATGCACAAGTAACACATAAATAGCACCCACACGTAAAACAATACTCAGAACACATAATTCGAGTTGCGAATGCGATAGCGATAAGCGATAAATCGATTAAACATGCGATTAATATGCGATTAAACCTCGATTATTAACAAGTACTCCACATAATACAACTAACACGACAACATAAATAGATGATCTACAAGTTAAAGAAGTCAAAACAGGAGTTGAGCAAGGAGTGACAGATCGCAATTAGCAATCTTGTCTTCCTTTGACTTCAATCTTGACTTTGACTTTGACTTTCGAAACACGGGTTGTTACAGCCACCCCTTCTTAAGGGAATTTCATCCCGAAATTAGGCCGAAGCCGTAACAAACAACTGCGGGTACTTCCCCTTCATGTCACTTTCGAGTTCCCAAGTGAACTCTGCGCCTCGTTTGCCTTCCCAGCGAACTTTCACAATGGGAATGCGCGAGCGTCAGAGGTGCTTGGTTTGGCGGTCCATGATTTCGACAGGCTTTTCCATGAAAAGTAGTGTTTCGTTTATTTGAAGATCCTCGAGGGGTACATGTAAATCATGCTCAGCCAGGCACTTTCTGAGGTTCGAAACGTGGAAAGTCGGGTGAACGTTGTTAAGTTCCTCCTGGTAGTTCTAGTCTGTAAGCCACTTTTCTGATCCTTTCCAGAATCTTAAAGGGTCCAACATATCGAGGCGCGAGCTTGCCTTTCTTGCCTTATCTGACCACACCCTTCCAAGGTGATACCTTTAGGAGTACATGGTCGCCAACGTCAAATTCAAGGGGCTTGCGTCGTCTATCGGCGTAACTTTTCTGACGACTCCGAGATTTCAGTAGGTTGTCTCGAATCTGGAGGATTTTATCAGTCGTTTCTTGTAATAGCCCAGTACCGGTTAATTGCGAGTGCCCGATCTCGTGCCATACAATAGGCGATCGACATCTTCTTCCATACAATGCCTCAAATGGTGCCATTTGAATGCTGGAATGATAACTGTTATTGTACGAGAATTCGACCAAAGGTAAGTACAAGCGTCCCAATTACCACCGAAATCTATGACACACGAACAGAGCATGTCTTCAAGGGTACGAATCATTCTTTCAGTCTGACCGTCGGTTTGGGGATGGAATGCGGTACTTAGATTAAGCACAGTACCGAGGGCAGATTGAAATGTTTCCCAACAACGCGAGGTAAACCGAGCATCGCGGTCAGAAATGATGTCGCGAGGCGTCCCATGTCGACACGTGATCTCTTTGGTGTAGATTCGGGCTAATTTTTCTACCTTGTAGTCTTCCCGTATTGGCAAAAAGTGAGCAGATTTAGTCAAACGGTCAACGACAACCCAAATGCTGTCGTGACCTGAGGGCGTGCGTGGAAGCTTCGTTATGAAGTCCATAGCTATACTCTCCCACTTCCACACAGGGATCTCGGGTTGAACGAGTAAGCCAGAGGGTCTTTGGTGCTCAGCCTTGACCTTCGAGCAGGTTAGGCACTTCAAAACATAAAGGGCGATATCCCTCTTCATGCCCGGCCACCAGTACTTGTAGCGCAGGTCCTGGTACATCTTGTCGGCACCAGGATGAATAGAATATTGGGATTTGTGGGCTTCGTTCATCAAAATCTGTCGTAAATTGGTTCGCTTAGGAATCCAAATTCGGTCCAGATAATGGAATATCCCATTCGACTTAATTTCTAGCTGGGATCCATCGTTGAGAATCCTTTCCTTCTTCAAAGTGCGCTCATTAAAGCAGGCATGTTGGGCTTCGCGGATGACAGTTTCAAGATCATATTGGGCTTGAATATTACGGGCGCTGTGCAAATAACTCCGTCTGCTGAGAGCGTCGGCAACGACATTTGCTTTGCTAGGATGATAACGAATCTCACAGTCATAATCGTTGAGAAGTTCTACCCACCAGCGTTGACGCATATTTAGCTCCTTCTGGTCAAAGATATGTTGTAGGCTCCTATGATCGGTGAAGATCATACACTTAGTACCATAAAGGTAGTGTCGCCAAATCTTTAACGCAAAAACAACTTCGCCTAGCTCGAGGTCGTGGGTTGTATAGTTCTTCTCGTGGATCTTGAGCTGACGAGATGCGTAAGCAATAACCTTGTCTCCCTGCATGAGAAAACAACCAAGGCCAAGGTTCGAGGCATAACAATGGACAAGAAAGTCATCGTTTCCGTCGGGTAAAGTGAGAACAGGAGCATTGCAAAGCATGTACTTGAGGGTTTGAAAGGCAGTCTCTTATCCAGTTCCCCAAACAAAAGGCTTATCTTTTTGCGTGAGAAAGGTGAGCGACACAACGATTTTAGAGAACCCTTCGATAAATCGGCGATAATAGCCCGCTAGTCCGAGAAAAGAACGGACTTCAGACGGGTTCTTGGGTGTGACCCAACTCTTGACAGCTTGGATCTTCGTGGGGTCGACGTGAATACATTGCCATTAACAATGTGACCGAGGAATTGAACCTCCTCCAGCCATAATTCACACTTGGATTACTTGGCATAGAGTCGATTCCCCCGGAGTAGCTCGAGAACCAAACGTAGATGTTGCGCGTGTTCGGCTTTCGACTTGGAATAGATCAGGATATCGTCGATGAATACGATCACAAAGCGATCGATAAAAGGTTTACACACGCGATTCATCAGATCCATAAAAACCACGGGTGCGTTGGTTAAACCAAAAGGCATAACAACGAACTCGTAGTGGCCGTATCGAGTGAGAAAAGCGGTTTTGGGTATATCCTCCTCTTATATGCGTAGCTGGTAGTAGCCTTAGCGTAGATCGATCTTGGAGAAACACGTAGCACCTTGTAACTGGTCAAACAAATCATCGATGCGAGGCAGAGGGTAACGATTCTTGATTGTCAGCTTATTCAATTCCCGATAATCGATGCACATCCGGAATGACCCATCCTTCTTTTTGACGAAAAGGACTGGTGCGCCCCAAGGAGAGGTGCTAGGGCGAATAAAGCCTTTGTCAAGCAATTCCTGGAGCTGACTCGAGAGTTCGCGCATTTCGGACGGAGCGAGTCGATAAGGAGCTCTTGCAACAGGATTTGCTCCAGGAATGAGGTCGATGCGAAAGTCGATATTACGACTTGGCGGTAAGCCTGGGAGATCTTCAGGAAAAACGTTAGGGAATTCACAAACAACAGGAACGTCTTTCACTTCAGTCTTTCTTTTCTTTTCCTTCTCCGCTACTACAATGTTAGCCAAGAAAGCTTTGTATTCCTTGCGGAGATACTTGCTAGCTTGGATACAAGACATGAGCTTGAGGTCCTTCGAGAGAGTTTCACCATACAAACATAATTGATCACCACTAGCGAGCGAGAATCGAATCATTTTATCAAAGCAAACAACTTCGGCATGGTTTTCGTGAAGAAAGTCCATGCCTATTATGACATCGAAACTACCGAGCTGCATCGGAATAAGGTCGATGGGAAAGATGTGATTGTTGAGCTCGAGAGTACAATCACGAAGAACATAGTTGACAGCGACGGTTCTTCCGGTGGCAACTTCAACATCGAACGTCGAGGGGAGATGGGCGCGCTTACGATTAAGAAGCTTTTCGAACTCAAACGATACAAAACAGTTATCGGCTCCAGTATCAAACAAACACGAAGCATAAATACCATTCACAAGGAACGTACCATTGACCACGTTGTTGTCAGCCTGAGCCTGGCGCACATTAATGTTGAAAGTTCGAGCACGAGCGGCTCGTTGCTGAGGCTGCTGCTGTTGCTGCTGGGGCTGCTGCTGTTGTTGCTCTTGCTTCACAACCCGATTGGGGCACATGTTTGCGAAGTGGTTGGGATCACCACACGCAAAGCAGACTCTAGCATTGATCGCGGGTGCAGGAGCTGCTTGTTGGCCTTGAGGGGCAGGGAGCAGAGCTTGATGAGCAGTAGCTAGAGCTGGTGCTTGTTGAGGACCTGTACGGCAGTTGGCGGTGAAATGGCCGTACATGTTGCAGTGTACACAAAATCTGCAGGCGATTCCCACTGGGTGGTGATAGGTGCAAGTCGGGCAGGCAGTGTGGGGACCAGTATAAGCACGCTTTGCCGGCGGTGCTTGGGTTACTGGTGCTGCAGCTGATCGGTGTTGAGGTTGCTGCTGAGTTGTGTAACAACTCTCATTAAAAGTCATATTTATTAAATTAATTTGTCCAATAGGAAACCCTAATTGAGACAACCAAGTGATTCTGCGCAAACCCTAAAATTTTCAGAACAATTGGAATCAGGATCAGGGCCCCTAAAACTCAGGGGGGGGGTATTTCCTAGTCACGATTATCTAAATAAAACGTTGTCAAAATTTCAATTTCGAATTCTGTCAAGTCAGCAGGACTAGTCCCACACGTGGCAACACTATAGCAATTAGGTGTCCCTTACGGACCGTAAGGGATGAGTCTTACGGTCCGTAAGCTAAGCCAATTTTGTGTATAAATAGCAGGCATTGGCATTCGAATTTTGACACTTGAACGACGTAAAACTTCGAAATATACACTGAGTTATGCTCTGTTTACCACAATTAACACACACGGATCACTAATCGACGCCGCAATCAGGGTAATAACTCGATCGCTATTACGATTCATTGTCCGATCGATCAATATATCCAATGGATGTTTAAGTGCTGCCCACATTAGGGTTATGCTTTGTTATTCGTCGTTAATTCGATGGATGTTTAAGTATCGCACTTTGTCATTCGTTGTGTGGGTTTGATCTCGTGAGTTATCGTAAATGCTGTATTAAGTTACTAACCGAATTGTGTGCATGCTATTAAATTTAGGTAAAAAGGCTAATCAGTAGGCTAGGCTCTGCTCAAATTAAATCTGCAATGTGAGTCATTCTCTTTTTATCAAATTTAATTTCAAAAGCATGTTTATTTCCAAATTTATAATTACAGGGATTAAGTCTTTGTAGTCACCATATTACAGCCGGTATGTGGGGTTTTGTATACATTACTTGATAATCTTCACCATTGGACACCGAGTTAGCCAATGGGTGATATGACCATAGTCACAGAAACGAGTCGAGTGACAAATACCGAGGGTAGTTGGTTGATATATAAACATTGTAATCGCTCTTAATACTGTATATTATAACAAATGAATTGTTTTAGCAAAATGAATGATTCACTCAGTATTTCTCGCTGACAAAACCATTTTCAAACATGTTTCAGGTGATCTGTTGTGATCCAGGAAAAGTGCCGAGAAGCACTACAAGCTTAAGGATGTGGCTCAATATAAAATAAAAGAACATGTTTTGTAAAACAATAGATTTCTTTGTGAAATCTCAAGATTGTAAATTACCGGGTTTTATCCCGAGTTGTGAAATAAAATAATCGGGAAATATTTCAGTTTTTAAAAGATCCTGAAGAAACTTCCGCTGTTAATTAAATACCACGGGATTTCTGTCCCGCGGCTCCTGAAACGGGTCAAATCGGGTCTGGGGCCGTGACAGAAAAAGGTGGTATCAGAGCCACTGATCGAGCCACTGATTTAAGCCAATTAAGTATTTTGAAAATACTTCATTTTTTTTTATTAATTACTATTTTATGATTATGTGTTTTAGTTTCTGACTAATTGTGTACAGTATGGGCAGATCTTTATAGGCTAGCCAATGTAGCAATTAATGCAAATCCTTAAATAATTTGACTCAAAATTTTAGCACCTTTATTATCTACAGTCTAGAAACCTTACCCAGTAAATAAATAAATTTATAAATAAAACCTAGTGTGTTTTAATTTTCAGTTGTTTTGTAGTTACACAGTCTGGAATAATATTTAAAGGTTTTCTATAAAAATTTTTGTTATAATTAGTAATGGGGTGTATTTTGCATAACAACATGAGTGACTTGTCTGACGCCCTTCAGAATTTAAATCTTTATCCGGTAAGAATAGAGGTTTCCAGAAATTTCAATAGGTATATAGCAGACATAGAAGAACCTATAGAATTCAACGCTTTACCTCTCGAGAAATCCAAGCCTAAGAAAATGGAAATTGGGGAAAGCTCTAGGCAAATTGAGGGGTTACCATCCCAGGAAGAGCTAGATTTTATAATGGCAAGCTATGATATTATTAAGCCTGTTAATGAAAATGTTTTTATTCATTCTCTTGAAACACAACTACCAATGAACTTAGAACCAGCTATTCCAAACCCTTCAATTCACTCGCAAATTGACGAATGGTTGACTAATGAAATACAGCTCCAAAACAATCCCTATAAGCTTTTTCCTCAGTTCAATCCAGAACCTTTACCAAATCCACCAATGGGTAACGAGAATATGGCTGAACTCCGCCACTTTGATGAAGAACTAATGGATAATGGGAATAGGATCCGAGAGATAGGAGGACAAATTGCCTGGAAATATGATGAAAGGGAGCTTCGTTTTTAGGAAAACAAATGACGTAAGATAGTAGGTTTATGAAACTGTGGTTGTGTAATAGTAATAGTAAAATCAGTATGTGTAAAATAAATAATAAAACGGTTGTATATAGAAGCATGATATAAAACAAAAATTTTAGAAAATTTACAATTTTGTTTGTATATTCGTTTTTATGTGCAATTAATTGTGACATTGGGTTATTTCTTTTATACTAATTATTTATCTATAAATTTATTATCAGATGGAAAACGCTAATAACGAACCAGTTAATGAGATTAATCAATCTGAGCAAAAACCGGGGGATCAATATATGACTAGGCAGGATATAGAAAATATCGTTGCTCAAGGGATAGCCAACGCTATTCCCGCAATCGTTGCTGCTGTTAAAAATCCAATCGAACCGCAACAAATCGTTCCCAGTAAACGTATTTCTGAAGATAACTTCAGTAATAGCATAAACGGGGGTAATGATCATGTTAATCATGATAATGAACCACGGCAAGCTCCGCTCCCTAAGAAAATGAAAGCTGCAACACCTGGTTGCACTTACAAAGAATTTCTTGCTTGTAAACCCACTGAGTTTGCAGGCAATGAAGGAGCGACTGCGGCACTGCGTTGGTTAGAGAAAACCGAGGCAGTAATTTCCATAAGTAAATGTGCTCAGGATGATCAGGTCATGTATGCGTCAAACCTTTTCAAAGAAGGGGCGCTAGAATGGTGGAACACGGTGCTACAGGCTAAAGGAAGAAATAAGGCTTATGCCATGAAATGGGAAGAATTTAAGAGTCTTGTAGAAAGAAAATTATGTCCCGAATATGAAAAAGATCAAATGGCAAATAAGTTTTTAAACCATAGAATGATGAGTGTAGATTGTCGCGGTTATACTTCGACATTCTTCGAATATGCTAGAGTGGTACCAACACTGGCTTCGCCAGAACCGGTACTCATTTCTCGTTATATTTGGGGATTAATTGGTGAAATCCGCAATATCGTTAAAGCTGCGAGACCTCGCACTATTGACGATGCGGTGGAATTAGCTAATACCCTAACCGATGAACTAGTACGCACACAAGATGAAAACAGGAAGAAGGAACTGGCTCGGAAAATTACCCAAGGATTTCGTACGGGTAATAATAACAGCTTCAAAAGAAAAGGAATAGGGCAATCTTCAACTTTTCCATTCTGCAAGAATTGCAAAAGGAAACATTATGGAAGATGTAGTGTAACCTGCAATTTTTGTAAAATGGTAGGACATCGTGAAGAAGACTGCAGAAAGAAACAACGATCTGTTATAACTGTGGTGAAAAGGGACATTTTAGACCAGAATGTCCTAAATTGGTCAAATCAGCAGACAACAAAGCCAAGACAGCCGACGGAGCTAGTAAGAAGAATGTCAGAGCATTCCAGCTAACTACTCAGGAGACAGAACTGATTCCAGATGTGATAGCTGGTACGTTCTTAGTTCACAACATTTACGCCAAAGTATTATTTGACTCTGGTGCAAACCAAAGTTTTATCAATACTTCATTCTGCCAAGCTCTTAATATACCCTTAACCAACATTAGGCAGATTTTTACAGTCGAAACGGCTTATGGGAATTTAGTTAAAATAGATAAGGTTTTGCAAAATGTAGAAATAGAACTTTTAAGTCATAAATTTTCTGCAACCCTATTGCCTATGAAATTAGCTGAATTTGATGTTGTGTTAGGAATGGATTGGTTAGTAGCCAACCATGCTCGAATTCTTTGTGATAAGAATTCCATAGAAATTCAGGCATCCACTGGAAAAGTCATTATGATTACAGGAGATAAACCACGTAAACCCATGAAGTTCATATCAGTAATGAAAGTTGTTAGTTATGAACGAAAGCAAGGAATAGTATATATGATTTCGGTAATCATTAGCACTAAGGGAAAAGAACTTAAGGAAATTCCTGTAGTCTCAGAATACCCAGAGGTATTCCCAGAAGAATTACCAGGATTACCACCAGATAGGGATGTAGAGTTTAGGATTCATCTAATTCCAGGAACTATACCAATAGCTAAGGCACCTTATCGGTTAGCACCCACAGAAATGTTAGAATTGAAAAAGCAATTAGATGAATTACTAAGCAAAGGATTCATACAACCTAGCTCATCCCCTTGGGGAGCGCCAGTGTTGTTTGTAAAGAAGAAGGATGGTTCGATGAGAATGTGTATTGATTATAGAGAATTGGATAAGGTTACAATTAAGAATCGATACCCATTACCTAGGATTGATGATCTTTTCGATCAACTTCAAGGGGCTAGATATTTTTCTAAGATAGATTTACGTTCCGGATATCATCAATTGAAGGTACAAGAAGAAGACATACCTAAGACTGCTTTCAGAACTAGGTATGGTCATTACGAGTTTACAATCATGCCCTTCGGATTAACGAATGCACCTGCAGCATTCATGGACATGATGAATAGGATCTGTAAACCATATTTGGATAAATTTGTAATTGTCTTCATAGATGATATACTTATTTATTCAAAAAGTCAGGACGAACATTGTCAGCACTTGCATGCACTCTTAACTTTGTTAAGAAAAGAAAAACTGTATGCCAAATTCTCAAAGTGTGAATTTTGGTTGCAAGAAGTACAATTCTTAGGACACATGGTGAATCACGAAGGTATTCATGTAGATCCTGCTAAGATAGAGGCGATTACCAATTGGAAGGTTCCACAAACTGCAATGGAAATTAGAAGTTTTATAGGTTTAGCTGGCTACTATAGACGGTTTATTAAGGATTTTTCCAAGATAGCTGTACCATTAACTAAGCTAACCTGTAAAGCAGTTAAGTTTGATTGGGGACCTAAACAAGAAGAAGCTTTTAGGATCTTGAAACAGAAATTAACCAATGCTCCAATCTTAGCCTTACCAGAAGGAACAGAAGATTTTGAAGTATATTGTGATGCTTCAAAACTAGGATTAGGATGTGTGCTTATGTAACGCAAGAAGGTAATTGCGTATGCCTCAAGACAATTGAAAAAGCATGACGAAAACTATACGACTCATGATTTAGAATTAGGAGCCGTAATATTTGCCCTGAAAATTTGGAGACATTATCTGTACGGAAGTAAGTTTACTATCTATACAGATCATAAAAGTTTAAGATATATATTTGGGAAAAAAGAGTTAAATATGAGGCAAAGGAGATGGATGGAAAACCTAAGTGACTACGAATGTGATATTCAATATCATGAAGGAAAGGCAAATGTAGTTGCAGATGCCTTAAGTCGTAAGTATCATGAAAAACAACGACGAGTTCGTGCTCTTAGGTTAAATCTACAATTAGATTTAATGGAACAATTGAAAAATGTTCAAGAAACAGCAATAGAGGATGCTGCTG
The DNA here is from genome assembly GCA_030545235.1 of Helianthus tuberosus. NCBI lineage: Eukaryota > Viridiplantae > Streptophyta > Magnoliopsida > Asterales > Asteraceae > Helianthus > Helianthus tuberosus. Next base: position 11,470 of record JARYGA010048386.1, on the reverse strand, counting down.
AAGGAATGAAAGGACGAATAAAAGAATTAGAACAGGGAGATGATGGAATTTGGAGATTCCATAAGAAAAGGATTTGGGTACCGAAGCAGGGAGAATTAAGAAATAAGATTTTAGAAGAAGCTCATAAATCTAGGTATACCATACACCCAGGAAACAATAAGATGTACCAAGATTTAAGAAATAATTTCTGGTGGATAGGCATGAAGAAGGATATAGCTAGATATGTTTCTAAGTGTCTTACTTGTTCACAAGTTAAGGCAGAACATCAGAAACCTTCAGGTCTACTACAACAATTAGAAATGCCTGTATGGAAATGGGAACTCATAACAACGGATTTTGTTACTAAGTTACCTAAAACCAGAAAAGGTAATGATGTGATTTGGGTAATTGTGGATCGATTAACCAAATCTGCTCACTTTCTACCAATGAAAGAAACCTTTAGCATGGAAAGACTGGCAAAGTTGTATGTAGATGAAGTCGTATCTTTACATGGAGTTCCACTCTCCATTGTATCAGATAGAGATAGTCGATTTACTTCTCATTTCTGGAAAAGTTTCCAAGAAGCTATGGGAACTCAACTAAATCTAAGTACTGCATATCATCCTCAAACGGACGGGCAAAGTGAAAGGACAATCCAAACTCTAGAAGACATGCTCCGAGCATGTGTGATAGATTTTGGTGGAAATTGGGAGGATCACTTACCTTTGATCGAATTCTCCTATAACAATAGTTATCATTCAAGTATTGAAACTGCCCCATTTGAAGCACTGTATGGAAGAAAGTACAGAACTCCAGTTTGTTGGGCAGAAATAGGAGAAGGTCAATTGTCAGGTCCTGAAATAGTGCAAGAGACGATCGACAAGATTACTCAAATCAAGGAAAGGCTAAAGACGGCTCGAGATCGCCAGAAGAGTTATGCAGACAATAGATGCAAGCCGTTAAAATTCCAAGTTGGAGACAGAGTACTGTTGAAAGTTTCTCCTTGGAAAGGAGTTGTTAGATTTGGTAAGAAAGGAAAACTAAGTCCAAGATACGTAATTCCTGGAGCTGACTTGAGAGTTCGCGCATTTCGGACGGAGCGAGTCGATAAGGAGCTCTTGCAACAGGATTTGCTCCAGGAATGAGGTCGATGCGAAAGTCGATATTACGACTTGGCGGTAAGCCTGGGAGATCTTCAGGAAAAACGTTAGGGAATTCACAAACAACAGGAACGTCTTTCACTTCAGTCTTTCTTTTCTTTTCCTTCTCCGCTACTACAATGTTAGCCAAGAAAGCTTTGTATTCCTTGCGGAGATACTTGCTAGCTTGGATACAAGACATGAGCTTGAGGTCCTTCGAGAGAGTTTCACCATACAAACATAATTGATCACCACTAGCGAGCGAGAATCGAATCATTTTATCAAAGCAAACAACTTCGGCATGGTTTTCGTGAAGAAAGTCCATGCCTATTATGACATCGAAACTACCGAGCTGCATCGGAATAAGGTCGATGGGAAAGATGTGATTGTTGAGCTCGAGAGTACAATCACGAAGAACAGAGTTGACAGCGACGGTTCTTCCGGTGGCAACTTCAACATCGAACGTCGAGGGGAGATGGGCGCGCTTACGATTAAGAAGCTTTTCGAACTCAAACGATACAAAACAGTTATCGGCTCCAGTATCAAACAAACACGAAGCATAAATACCATTCACAAGGAACGTACCATTGACCACGTTGTTGTCAGCCTGAGCCTGGCGCACATTAATGTTGAAAGTTCGAGCACGAGCGGCTCGTTGCTGAGGCTGCTGCTGTTGCTGCTGGGGCTGCTGCTGTTGTTGCTCTTGCTTCACAACCCGATTGGGGCACATGTTTGCGAAGTGGTTGGGATCACCACACGCAAAGCAGACTCTAGCATTGATCGCGGGTGCAGGAGCTGCTTGTTGGCCTTGAGGGGCAGGGAGCAGAGCTTGATGAGCAGTAGCTAGAGCTGGTGCTTGTTGAGGACCTGTACGGCAGTTGGCGGTGAAATGGCCGTACATGTTGCAGTGTACACAAAATCTGCAGGCGATTCCCACTGGGTGGTGATAGGTGCAAGTCGGGCAGGCAGTGTGGGGACCAGTATAAGCACGCTTTGCCGGCGGTGCTTGGGTTACTGGTGCTGCAGCTGATCGGTGTTGAGGTTGCTGCTGAGTTGTGTAACAACTCTCATCAAAAGTCATATTTATTAAATTAATTTGTCCAATAGGAAACCCTAATTGAGACACCCAAGTGATTCTGCGCAAACCCTAAAATTATCAGAACAATTGGAATCAGGATCAGGGCCCCTAAAACTCAGGGGGGGGGGGGTATTTCCTAGTCACGATTATCTAAATAAAACGTTGTCAAAATTTCAATTTCGAATTCTGTCAAGTCAGCAGGCCTAGTCCCACACGTGGCAACACTATAGCAATTAGGTGTCCCTTACGGACCGTAAGGGATGAGTCTTACGGTCCGTAAGCTAAGCCAATTTTGTGTATAAATAGCAGGCATTGGCATTCGAATTTTGACACTTGAACGACGTAAAACTTCGAAATATACACTGAGTTATGCTCTGTTTACCACAATTAACACACACGGATCACTAATCGACGCCGCAATCAGGGTAATAACTCGATCGCTATTACGATTCATTGTCCGATCGATCAATATATCCAATGGATGTTTAAGTGCTGCCCACATTAGGGTTATGCTTTGTCATTCGTCGTTAATTCGATGGATGTTTAAGTATCGCACTTTGTCATTCGTTGTGAGGGTTTGATCTCGTGAGTTATCGTAAATGCTGTATTAAGTTACTAACCGAATTGTGTGCATGCTATTAAATTTAGGTTAAAAGGCTAATCAGTAGGCTAGGCTCTGCTCAAATTAAATCTGCAATGTGAGTCATTCTCTTTTTATCAAATTTAATTTCAAAAGCATGTTTATTTCCAAATTTATAATTACAGGGATTAAGTCTTTGTAGTCACCATATTACAGCCGGTATGTGGGGTTTTGTATACATTACTTGATAATCTTCACCATTGGACAACGAGTTAGCCAATGGGTGATATGACCATAGTCACAGAAACGAGTCGAGTGACAAATACCGAGGGTAGTTGGTTGATATATAAACATTGTAATCGCTCTTAATACTGTATATTATAACAAATGAATTGTTTTAGCAAAATGAATGATTCACTCAGTATTTCTCGCCGACAAAACCTTTTTCAAACATGTTTCAGGTGATCTGTTGTGATCCAGGAAAAGTGCCGAGAAGCACTACAAGCTTAAGGATGTGGCTCAATATAAAATAAAAGAACATGTTTTGTAAAATAATAGATTTCTTTGTGAAATCTCAAGATTGTAAATTACCGGGTTTTATCCCGAGTTGTGAAATAAAATAATCTGGAAATATTTCAGTTTTTAAAAGATCCTGAAGAAACTTCCGCTGTTAATTAAATACCACGGGATTTCTGTCCCGCGGCTCCTGAAACGGGTCAAATCGGGTCGGGGGCCGTGACAGAAAAAGGTGGTATCAGAGCCACTGATCGAGCCACTGATTTAAGCCAATTAAGTATTTTGAAAATACTTCATTTTTTTTATTAATTACTATTTTATGATTATGTGTTTTAGTTTCTGACTAACTGTGTACAGTATGGGCAGATCTTTATAGGCTAGCCAATGTAGCAATTAATGCAAATCCTTAAATAATTTGACTCAAAATTTTAGCACCTTTATTATCTACAGTCTAGAAACCTTACCCAGTAAATAAATAAATTTATAAATAAAACCTAGTGTGTTTTAATTTTCAGTTGTTTTGTAGTTACACAGTCTGGAAAAATATTTAAAGGTTTTCTATAAATTTTTTTGTTATAATTAGTAATGGGGTGTATTTTGCATAACAACATGAGTGACTTGTCTGACGCCCTTCAGAATTTAAATCTTTATCCGGTAAGAATAGAGGTTTCCAAAAATTTCAATAGGTATATAGCAGATATAGAAGAACCTATAGAATTCAACGCTTTACCTCTCGAGAAATCCAAGCCTAAGAAAATGGAAATTGGGGAAAGCTCTAGGCAAATTGAGGGGTTACCATCCCAGGAAGAGCTAGATTTTATAATGGCAAGCTATGATATTATTAAGCCTGTTAATGAAAATGTTTTTATTCATTCTCTTGAAACACAACTACCAATGAACTTAGAACCAGCTATTCCAAACCCTTCAATTCACTCGCAAATTGACGAATGGTTGACTAATGAAATACAGCTCCAAAACAATCCCTATAAGCTTTTTCCTCAGTTCAATCCAGAACCTTTACCAAATCCACCAATGGGTAACGAGAATATGGCTGAACTCCGCCACTTTGATGAAGAACTAATGGATAATGGGAATAGGATCCGAGAGATAGGAGGACAAATTGCCTGGAAATATGATGAAAGGGAGCTTCGTTTTTAGGAAAACAAATGACGTAAGATAGTAGGTTTATGAAACTGTGGTTGTGTAATAGTAATAGTAAAATCAGTATGTGTAAAATAAATAATAAAACGGTTGTATATAGAAGCATGATATAAAACAAAAATTTTAGAAAATTTACAATTTTGTTTGTATATTCGTTTTTATGTGCAATTAATTGTGACATTGGGTTATTTCTTTTATACTAATTATTTATCTATAAATTTATTATCAGATGGAAAACGCTAATAACGAACCAGTTAATGAGATTAATCAATCTGAGCAACAACCGGGGGATCAATATATGACTAGGCAGGATATAGAAAATATCGTTGCTCAAGGGATAGCCAACGCTATTCCCGCAATCGTTGCTGCTGTTAAAAATCCAATCGAACCGCAACAAATCGTTCCCAGTAAACGTATTTCTGAAGATAACTTCAGTAATAGCATAAACGGGGGTAATGATCATGTTAATCATGATAATGAACCACGGCAAGCTCCGCTCCCTAAGAAAATGAAAGCTGCAACACCTGGTTGCACTTACAAAGAATTTCTTGCTTGTAAACCCACTGAGTTTGCAGGCAATGAAGGAGCGACTGCGGCACTGCGTTGGTTAGAGAAAACCGAGGCAGTAATTTCCATAAGTAAATGTGCTCAGGATGATCAGGTCATGTATGCGTCAAACCTTTTCAAAGAAGGGGCGCTAGAATGGTGGAACACGGTGCTACAGGCTAAAGGAAGAAATAAGGCTTATGCCATGAAATGGGAAGAATTTAAGAGTCTTGTAGAAAGAAAATTATGTCCCGAATATGAAAAAGATCAAATGGCAAATAAGTTTTTAAACCATAGAATGATGAGTGTAGATTGTCGCGGTTATACTTCGACATTCTTCGAATATGCTAGAGTGGTACCAACACTGGCTTCGCCAGAACCGGTACTCATTTCTCGTTATATTTGGGGATTAATTGGTGAAATCCGCAATATCGTTAAAGCTGCGAGACCTCGCACTATTGACGATGCGGTGGAATTAGCTAATACCCTAACCGATGAACTAGTACGCACACAAGATGAAAACAGGAAGAAGGAACTGGCTCGGAAAATTACCCAAGGATTTCGTACGGGTAATAATAACAGCTTCAAAAGAAAAGGAATAGGGCAATCTTCAACTTTTCCATTCTGCAAGAATTGCAAAAGGAAACATTATGGAAGATGTAGTGTAACCTGCAATTTTTGTAAAATGGTAGGACATCGTGAAGAAGACTGCAGAAAGAAACAACGATCTGTTATAACTGTGGTGAAAAGGGACATTTTAGACCAGAATGTCCTAAATTGGTCAAATCAGCAGACAACAAAGCCAAGACAGCCGACGGAGCTAGTAAGAAGAATGTCAGAGCATTCCAGCTAACTACTCAGGAGACAGAACTGATTCCAGATGTGATAGCTGGTACGTTCTTAGTTCACAACATTTACGCCAAAGTATTATTTGACTCTGGTGCAAACCAAAGTTTTATCAATACTTCATTCTGCCAAGCTCTTAATATACCCTTAACCAACATTAGGCAGATTTTTACAGTCGAAACGGCTTATGGGAATTTAGTTAAAATAGATAAGGTTTTGCAAAATGTAGAAATAGAACTTTTAAGTCATAAATTTTCTGCAACCCTATTGCCTATGAAATTAGCTGAATTTGATGTTGTGTTAGGAATGGATTGGTTAGTAGCCAACCATGCTCGAATTCTTTGTGATAAGAATTCCATAGAAATTCAGGCATCCACTGGAAAAGTCATTATGATTACAGGAGATAAACCACGTAAACCCATGAAGTTCATATCAGTAATGAAAGTTGTTAGTTATGAACGAAAGCAAGGAATAGTATATATGATTTCGGTAATCATTAGCACTAAGGGAAAAGAACTTAAGGAAATTCCTGTAGTCTCAGAATACCCAGAGGTATTCCCAGAAGAATTACCAGGATTACCACCAGATAGGGATGTAGAGTTTAGGATTCATCTAATTCCAGGAACTATACCAATAGCTAAGGCACCTTATCGGTTAGCACCCACAGAAATGTTAGAATTGAAAAAGCAATTAGATGAATTACTAAGCAAAGGATTCATACAACCTAGCTCATCCCCTTGGGGAGCGCCAGTGTTGTTTGTAAAGAAGAAGGATGGTTCGATGAGAATGTGTATTGATTATAGAGAATTGGATAAGGTTACAATTAAGAATCGATACCCATTACCTAGGATTGATGATCTTTTCGATCAACTTCAAGGGGCTAGATATTTTTCTAAGATAGATTTACGTTCCGGATATCATCAATTGAAGGTACAAGAAGAAGACATACCTAAGACTGCTTTCAGAACTAGGTATGGTCATTACGAGTTTACAATCATGCCCTTCGGATTAACGAATGCACCTGCAGCATTCATGGACATGATGAATAGGATCTGTAAACCATATTTGGATAAATTTGTAATTGTCTTCATAGATGATATACTTATTTATTCAAAAAGTCAGGACGAACATTGTCAGCACTTGCATGCACTCTTAACTTTGTTAAGAAAAGAAAAACTGTATGCCAAATTCTCAAAGTGTGAATTTTGGTTGCAAGAAGTACAATTCTTAGGACACATGGTGAATCACGAAGGTATTCATGTAGATCCTGCTAAGATAGAGGCGATTACCAATTGGAAGGTTCCACAAACTGCAATGGAAATTAGAAGTTTTATAGGTTTAGCTGGCTACTATAGACGGTTTATTAAGGATTTTTCCAAGATAGCTGTACCATTAACTAAGCTAACCTGTAAAGCAGTTAAGTTTGATTGGGGACCTAAACAAGAAGAAGCTTTTAGGATCTTGAAACAGAAATTAACCAATGCTCCAATCTTAGCCTTACCAGAAGGAACAGAAGATTTTGAAGTATATTGTGATGCTTCAAAACTAGGATTAGGATGTGTGCTTATGTAACGCAAGAAGGTAATTGCGTATGCCTCAAGACAATTGAAAAAGCATGACGAAAACTATACGACTCATGATTTAGAATTAGGAGCCGTAATATTTGCCCTGAAAATTTGGAGACATTATCTGTACGGAAGTAAGTTTACTATCTATACAGATCATAAAAGTTTAAGATATATATTTGGGAAAAAAGAGTTAAATATGAGGCAAAGGAGATGGATGGAAAACCTAAGTGACTACGAATGTGATATTCAATATCATGAAGGAAAGGCAAATGTAGTTGCAGATGCCTTAAGTCGTAAGTATCATGAAAAACAACGACGAGTTCGTGCTCTTAGGTTAAATCTACAATTAGATTTAATGGAACAATTGAAAAATGTTCAAGAAACAGCAATAGAGGATGCTGCTGAAGGAATGAAAGGACGAATAAAAGAATTAGAACAGGGAGATGATGGAATTTGGAGATTCCATAAGAAAAGGATTTGGGTACCGAAGCAGGGAGAATTAAGAAATAAGATTTTAGAAGAAGCTCATAAATCTAGGTATACCATACACCCAGGAAACAATAAGATGTACCAAGATTTAAGAAATAATTTCTGGTGGATAGGCATGAAGAAGGATATAGCTAGATATGTTTCTAAGTGTCTTACTTGTTCACAAGTTAAGGCAGAACATCAGAAACCTTCAGGTCTACTACAACAATTAGAAATGCCTGTATGGAAATGGGAACTCATAACAACGGATTTTGTTACTAAGTTACCTAAAACCAGAAAAGGTAATGATGTGATTTGGGTAATTGTGGATCGATTAACCAAATCTGCTCACTTTCTACCAATGAAAGAAACCTTTAGCATGGAAAGACTGGCAAAGTTGTATGTAGATGAAGTCGTATCTTTACATGGAGTTCCACTCTCCATTGTATCAGATAGAGATAGTCGATTTACTTCTCATTTCTGGAAAAGTTTCCAAGAAGCTATGGGAACTCAACTAAATCTAAGTACTGCATATCATCCTCAAACGGACGGGCAAAGTGAAAGGACAATCCAAACTCTAGAAGACATGCTCCGAGCATGTGTGATAGATTTTGGTGGAAATTGGGAGGATCACTTACCTTTGATCGAATTCTCCTATAACAATAGTTATCATTCAAGTATTGAAACTGCCCCATTTGAAGCACTGTATGGAAGAAAGTACAGAACTCCAGTTTGTTGGGCAGAAATAGGAGAAGGTCAATTGTCAGGTCCTGAAATAGTGCAAGAGACGACCGACAAGATTACTCAAATCAAGGAAAGGCTAAAGACGGCTCGAGATCGCCAGAAGAGTTATGCAGACAATAGATGCAAGCCGTTAAAATTCCAAGTTGGAGACAGAGTACTGTTGAAAGTTTCTCCTTGGAAAGGAGTTGTTAGATTTGGTAAGAAAGGAAAGCTAAGTCCAAGATACGTAATTCATGGAGCTGACTTGAGAGTTCGCGCATTTCGGACGGAGCGAGTCGATAAGGAGCTCTTGCAACAGGATTTGCTCCAGGAATGAGGTCGATGCGAAAGTCGATATTACGACTTGGCGGTAAGCCTGGGAGATCTTCAGGAAAAACGTTAGGGAATTCACAAACAACAGGAACGTCTTTCACTTCAGTCTTTCTTTTCTTTTCCTTCTCCGCTACTACAATGTTAGCCAAGAAAGCTTTGTATTCCTTGCGGAGATACTTGCTAGCTTGGATACAAGACATGAGCTTGAGGTCCTTCGAGAGAGTTTCACCATACAAACATAATTGATCACCACTAGCGAGCGAGAATCGAATCATGGTTTTCGTGAAGAAAGTCCATGCCTATTATGACATCGAAACTACCGAGCTGCATCGGAATAAGGTCGATGGGAAAGATGTGATTGTTGAGCTCGAGAGTACAATCACGAAGAACAGAGTTGACAGCGACGGTTCTTCCGGTGGCAACTTCAACATCGAACGTCGAGGGGAGATGGGCGCGCTTACGATTAAGAAGCTTTTCGAACTCAAACGATACAAAACAGTTATCGGCTCCAGTATCAAACAAACACGAAGCATAAATACCATTCACAAGGAACGTACCATTGACCACGTTGTTGTCAGCCTGAGCCTGGCGCACATTAATGTTGAAAGTTCGAGCACGAGCGGCTCGTTGCTGAGGCTGCTGCTGTTGCTGCTGGGGCTGCTGCTGTTGTTGCTCTTGCTTCACAACCCGATTGGGGCACATGTTTGCGAAGTGGTTGGGATCACCACACGCAAAGCAGACTCTAGCATTGATCGCGGGTGCAGGAGCTGCTTGTTGGCCTTGAGGGGCAGGGAGCAGAGCTTGATGAGCAGTAGCTAGAGCTGGTGCTTGTTGAGGACCTGTACGGCAGTTGGCGGTGAAATGGCCGTACATGTTGCAGTGTACACAAAATCTGCAGGCGATTCCCACTGGGTGGTGATAGGTGCAAGTCGGGCAGGCAGTGTGGGGACCAGTATAAGCACGCTTTGCCGGCGGTGCTTGGGTTACTGGTGCTGCAGCTGATCGGTGTTGAGGTTGCTGCTGAGTTGTGTAACAACTCTCATCAAAAGTCATATTTATTAAATTAATTTGTCCAATAGGAAACCCTAATTGAGACACCCAAGTGATTCTGCGCAAACCCTAAAATTATCAGAACAATTGGAATCAGGATCAGGGCCCCTAAAACTCAGGGGGGGTATTTCCTAGTCACGATTATCTAAATAAAACGTTGTCAAAATTTCAATTTCGAATTCTGTCAAGTCAGCAGGCCTAGTCCCACACGTGGCAACACTATAGCAATTAGGTGTCCCTTACGGACCGTAAGGGATGAGTCTTACGGTCCGTAAGCTAAGCCAATTTTGTGTATAAATAGCAGGCATTGGCATTCGAATTTTGACACTTGAACGACGTAAAACTTCGAAATATACATTGAGTTATGCTCTGTTTACCACAATTAACACACACGGATCACTAATCGACGCCGCAATCAGGGTAATAACTCGATCGCTATTACGATTCATTGTCCGATCGATCAATATATCCAATGGATGTTTAAGTGCTGCCCACATTAGGGTTATGCTTTGTCATTCGTCGTTAATTCGATGGATGTTTAAGTATCGCACTTTGTCATTCGTTGTGAGGGTTTGATCTCGTGAGTTATCGTAAATGCTGTATTAAGTTACTAACCGAATTGTGTGCATGTTATTAAATTTAGGTTAAAAGGCTAATTAGTAGGCTAGGCTCTGCTCAAATTAAATCTGCAATGTGAGTCATTCTCTTTTTATCAAATTTAATTTCAAAAGCATGTTTATTTCCAAATTTATAATTACAGGGATTAAGTCTTTGTAGTCACCATATTACAGCCGGTATGTGGGGTTTTGTATACATTACTTGATAATCTTCACCATTGGACAACGAGTTAGCCAATGGGTGATATGACCATAGTCACAGAAACGAGTCGAGTGACAAATACCGAGGGTAGTTGGTTGATATATAAACATTGTAATCGCTCTTAATACTGTATATTATAACAAATGAATTGTTTTAGCAAAATGAATGATTCACTCAGTATTTCCCGCTGACAAAACCTTTTTCAAACATGTTTCAGGTGATCTGTTGTGATCCAGGAAAAGTGCCGAGAAGCATTACAAGCTTAAGGATGTGGCTCAATATAAAATAAAAGAACATGTTTTGTAAAATAATAGATTTCTTTGTGAAATCTCAAGATTGTAAATTACCGGGTTTTATCCCGAGTTGTGAAATAAAATAATCGGGAAATATTTCAGGTTTTAAAAGATCCTGAAGAAACTTCCGCTGTTAATTAAATACCACGGGATTTCTGTCCCGCGGCTCCTGAAACGGGTCAAACCGGGTCGGGGGCCGTGACAAGTTGGTACAGCTTGAAGCGGGGCAGCAGTGGTTACAACACAATTCTTGTTGCTGGAGTTGCTGTTGTTCTTCCTCTTGCGACGAGAGGCCTTTGAAGACTGAGGAGTGGCGGCGGTTTCTGCGGCTGGTGTGGTAGTAGCTTGATGTAGATTCTTGGCGGCTTTAT